>JAVXUM010000036.1:13066615-13069115 GCA_035590655.1 Pouteria glomerata
TCAAGCCCAAATTCAACCAATCCAAGACCCAACTCAATCAAAACTCAACTATAAATGTTCTTATACGTATATATCATGATTCTACAACTTTCATTTTAGAAATTACTCAAAAATAAACAAGATCATCAACATTTATGCATATATATATAAATATATATACAATTTCTTGCATATATTACCAAAACATGCATATATATATACAAAAATAATCCCTACGACGTCTAGAGCACAGATCTAAGTCTCACCTACCTCGAATCTGAAGAGAAATGGAGAAAAATAAGAAAAACGGGTTTGACCTCCAAAATTCAAATTTTGATTTCTCCCACCTCGTTTCGAATTTTGCGAAACGGATCTCACTACTGCGATTACCGCGTCGAGATCTACCCGGATCGACTATTCACTTGCTCCAAACCACTCTCTCTCCTCTTTTCTCTCTCTTCCCTCTCTCTTCTTTCTCTTCTCTCTTTCTTTCTCCCTAGTTTAGCCGAAAACCCAAAAGGAAAGGGAAAGAAACGGGGAAGGAAAAAGAAAAAGGAAGAAAGAAAATAAAATGGGCTCGGCCCATGGCCCACTTTGTCCAGCCCAATCTCACTATGAGTTAACTCAACCCAGGAAAAATATAATCATATATTAAAACTCATTTTAAATATTTTTATTTTCTCTAAAATAATATAAAAATATACCAAAATAAAATATCGAGTGTTACAAAAATTCTAACATTTATGTATCTAACTATAATTGTTTCGAATGTACACGAAAAAACATTTTTTTTTTAAACTTACTTCATTACAACATCGGTTTTTTTATTTTATTTTTCTATATTCATGATTATTTACTTAATTCAAGTAATGACGGCCGAAATGTTTAAATATAAATATTTAGAATTTAATATGTCTATTTTATCATCATACTAGATTTATATTATTAGAAAAAAATTATAATTTTATGCAAAAATTGGGAGTTACATAAACATTAATTTGAAAATAATATCATCATTATTAAATTAAACTTTTTTAATTTATATTAATAATTTGTGAAATTTATATTTAATTTAAATTGAAATGTTTATATTCATACCGTTGTAGAGTAAGGATAATAATTTTATTTTTTAAGTATAATTACAAAAAAAATTATTTTTTTAATATTATTTAAATTATCTTGTTTGTATTTATATATACAATATTTTTATTTATAAAAAATATGTATATTTTTTATTTTATATTTATTATGTAATATTTATAGATGAACCATTTGGACATACCAATATCAGAAAAAAATTATTAATTTTTACTTCTTAAGTATTGAGCAAATTAATAATTTTTATCATTTTTTACTCAATTATAATAATCTTTTTACTTTGTAAATTATTAAAAATTATCAAAAATTTTATAAAATATTAAAGAAAATAAAAGAATTACTAAAAAGTATTATTTATTTTATCAATCATACAAAAAGAATTATAATTAATAATTTAAAAAAATTAAAAATTACTAAAATTTGTGAGAACGCACCCTGAAGATCGGTTGGATCCAGTGATCCATCAAACAGGGTACGGTTTCAAGCGAATAAAGGAATGTGGTAGCAGCGGACGACTCCAATCCTCGTTCATCTTACTGTAAACACTCTGCGCGGATTGATTGTAGATCTGAGGGAGGAAATTATTCTCTGTTTCGAGGATCTGAGGAAGTTTTAAAATTTTGAATTTCTGCTTCTGATCCTGTAAGCTTCGCTTGAATCTTAATTACGTTCTCTCTCTATTGATTCAGATCCTTGATTATTTGCTTTTCTTGTTTGGTTTCCGAGAAAAATGAAGGAGGAAGATGATTACTGAATGAAATTCGGTTTGTGTTTCTGTTAGTTTGCTTGAATATGAGATAATTGAAAGATGTTTATCGGTTAGGGACGATTTTTAACCTTTACGCCCACTGGAATGGAAGTTTTATCTGTCATCTAATGTTCAGAAACCTAAGATCTAACCGCTTCCGTGTTTTTCTTTTCGTTTTGGTCCCTTTTTCAAGCAACCTTAGTTGGCATTGATTTTTTGTTTTTAAATGGCAAAAGCTTTTTGGGTTCAGTTGTTGAGTTTCAATACGTAGTACTTTCAGTTCCTTCTGCAATATATATATGTGTGTGCGTGTGTGTGCGCTTGTGGATATATGTCAAATAGAGAACTGATTTTGCTGTGTTATTGCCCTCTCATAGATCTGGGTATTGAGATTCAATTTCTGCATCTGATATGAGTTAAATTCGATTTTAGTGTCAGAAAGCATGGGGGGAATGGAGAAATCTTGCTCCTTGCTTGTTCACTTTGACAAAGGAACACCTGCTATTGCAAATGAGATCAAGGAAGCTCTTGAAGGGAACGATGCACCCTCCAAGATTGATGCCATGAAGAAAGCAATAATGCTTCTGCTGAATGGTGAAACCTTACCTCAGCTTTTTATCACAATTGTTAGATATGTGTTGCCCTCGGAGGACCACACGGTTCAAAAATTATTGC
>JAVXUM010000036.1:13071615-13076730 GCA_035590655.1 Pouteria glomerata
GCATTTGGTTTGTTTTTCTATTTTTTTGTTTTCTGTTTTTGTTTTCTATTTTTTGTTTTGAATTTATTTTTCATTCTGCACTTTTGAAAACAAGGAAAATAGTCAAAACGTATTTGGTCACTTGTGTTTTTAAAATCTATTTTAGAAAACAGAAAATAAATTTACACACGAAATGCAAGATGTCAAAAAGTCATTTTGAGCGTTTTCAACCCAAAACAAGAAAAATTTCAAAACAAGGAAAACATAACATTTTCTATTTCTCTGCCTTGGGATTTTTAAAACATAAAATACATAAAACAGAAAATAGAAAACAAAAAAACAAACCAAATGGGGCCTAAGGTGTGTAGGATATCTGTGGTTTATTTGGTGGGTTTCTTAATTAGAGGGGAAAAAAATGACGGAAAATGTGGAAGATGGTTCTGTTATGCATGATCTGGATGATATAGGGGGAGAGAAGCAAGAGAACATTCCAAGGTTTAGATAGACTTTGTATAGACTGAAAAGTTTTGCCTACTTTATATAGTTGGCTATCAGGTACGATCGATCCTGAATTAGGACGATTTTTGGACTTTGTAGTTAGCTTTCAGGCTTGCCCTTTTTTGGTTTTGTGTTTGGCTTTTGTACTTGGGTGCATCCCTTTCATGCTTTTTAATGCACTTTATGTTATTAAAAAAAAAAGAAAAAGAAAGATTATGCTCATCACATCTGCAGTGGAAGAACATTTATATTTCTTCTGTGTAAAAGTACTGCAGATCAAATTGGGAAATAGCAGATTTTTTTTTAAGCTACTCATCTATTGGAGTTTTTAATATTCTAAATTTATGATATCCAGATTTGGGGCTTGGATTCTAATTTTGGGTTCAGTTAGACTCTAATCTTGTGTACTTGTTCTCCTGTGTGTAATTTGCCCCAACTGTATCTACTTTCCAGGGTATGAGTCAGCTTGAGTTGGAAGATGCAGTCCAGGACGATTTAAAACGTGCCACGGGGGAATTCATCAAGGATGGGGATGACGCAAGTAAGCTGAATCGTATTCTTCAACTAACTGGATTCAGTGACCCAGTCTATGCTGAAGCTTATGTCACAGTTCATCATTATGATATTGTCCTTGATGTTACTGTAATTAATCGAACTAAGGAGACCCTACAGAATCTATGTTTGGAATTGGCAACCATGGGTGATCTTAAACTTGTTGATCGTCCTCAGAACTACACTCTTGCTCCTGAGTCAAGCAAGCAGATAAAGGCCAACATTAAGGTGTCCTCAACTGAGACTGGAGTAATTTTTGGGAATATTGTTTATGAGGCTTCAAATGTGCTTGAGCGGAAGGTTATTGTCCTCAATGACATCCACATTGACATCATGGACTACATCTCTCCTGCAGTGTGCAGTGATGCAGCATTTAGAACAATGTGGGCTGAGTTTGAGTGGGAAAACAAGGTACCATCTTTTTTCTCTTCAATAATTTGCACTGATATATTTTGGAAATAACTGGGTTTTTGATATCTTAAATTATTTTTGCAAGTTAAAACTTAAAATGCAATAAGTGTCTTGCATTATCGCATAGCCAAAGTGTTGTCACTGATGAGTGAATGGCAATGGACAGGGGTGACGATGCTACTGACTTGTTAATGGATTATTTACTTATTTGATTGCCTTTAATGAAATGAAGCAAATGCAATTTGCTTTGCTTTATAACTTGACAAAACAGTTTGGAAGGCTGTTTGTTGATATTTAATATTTTAAATGATTGGAAAACTCCCTGTTGGCATTATATTTTCAAGCCAACTATCTTGGTACTACTAACAGAGTTGTTTGTTTTATGGTTTGGTATTTGTGTTCCATAATCTGATGTCTGTTACATCTGTGACTGAGTGCTGTAGTGTTGTCTTTTAAAACCATTTGCCTAGGAATACGTGGTTGAATGAAAGTCTGGAATAACACCTTGCTTTTGGGATTGATTAATGAAAACTCCTGGGGAATAACAACTAGATTTTGAGATTAATTAGTGAAAACTCATAAGTTTTTCACATTACCTCTCTTTCCAGTGACAGTATTTCCAATTTGATAGGATATCTTTGAAAGGAATCTAGTTGAAATCATGTTGCACAAGCAAGATAAACCAAAGCAAAACATAATGTGAAAGGAGATACAATATAATGAAAAACAAAGCAAAATGGGAAAAGAATGCAGAGCAGTCATTGACACGATAAACATAATACCACAAGATACATTGCACTTGCATATCTCTGACCATATTCTTGAATGAAACATCCATCCAGAAAAAACAATCCTAAATAGAGCAATCGACACAGGAAAGCCTATATTTCATAAGCACTTAACAGAAGTAAAAGGGTGAACTGTAGTGGAAAGTGTTAGTTAACATGATTTAGGGGGTCTTTGGTATGATAAAAAGTGAGATAAAATGAGATAATTTGTGGGTTCGTAATTCGTGCAGTGAGATAAAAAATGAATAACTTTTAGAAATTTTCAGAGTTTTTCAGAGATTTTCAGTTTCTTTTGTCGGCTTCAGCATATTTTATTGATTTGATCATACAATAATGCATATTCGACCTTTAGTGTTTTCGCTTGAATATCTAATTGGGTCCTTCAAAATAAATTACCAAGCCCTTTATTTGGATTTAAGCAGTGACTTGGATAACTTAAAAGGCCACATTTTAACTTAGGTTGTCAAATCAAGCTTAACATACTCAAGGAAAGTGTTGCATAAGACCAAGAAAGTCCAACAAACACAGCTGAGCCAAGCCTGAATAGCCAATTATGTTTAGAGGGGTGAGCTCCTACAGTCAGCTTGGATGAGTTCATGATAAAAAAACAGTATAAAACATCCAAACAAATTCATAAAAATGTAATTAACCTATCAAAAGTTCTGGCGAGGGCATGCATACCTTGTGAAGGTAAAATTTCACATCAGCAACGTTTACGATAACATCTGTTGCCAGATCGGATGACACATACCTGCATGAATTTAAGTATTTTGTAAGCCTATGTAATAAAAATGATTGACAATTTAATGTGTGATTGGAATTTGATAAGAATAACAGAAGTATTGTGCATGTCTCGTAGGAGGTGAGTCAATACGAAGGTTCTTCTGTCATTCCACCGCAAACTGTGAAGATATTAAACTTGTTCCATAACTATGGAACTAAACACGAGTTAAATAGGGATTCAAATTGCACATTGTGAAGAGAAATAGAATGGCAAGGTTGTCCATTCAGAAATATATAACTATCCCTTGCCATACTACTTTAGCTAGTAAATTCTGTGACTCAACAATAAATTCTTTCAAACTAAATATCATTAGTCATGAAAATATTCAATTTTTTTTTCAGGATGCATCAGACTCAAGTAAACCACAATAAACCCACCAAACAACAGATTGAATTTGATTGTGCAAATAAGAATGACATCATGATCAAGTACCTACACTTCTAGAACAACATGGATTGCTCTCTGTGATATAATTTTCTTTGCAATTAAAAAAGTTTGGAGCAATTATTTTGCACTAAAAAATCCCAGCCATGCGAAGCACTCACAAAAGTCATGACATATCAAACACAAGGCAGCAAAGCAATTGGAGTCAAATGTAGATTATACAAAAATGCTGTTGAAAATACCACCAACGGGCACATTTGAAAAAGAAGGAACAGAAGAGTAATAAATATTTCCTCCAAAAGAGCTCCAGATACCAATAAGATACCAATAGTAGACTATCATATTGCAACGAAATGTTAGACAAAAGAGGGAATTTCATACATTCCGATAAATTCAAATTTATATCTTTTAATATTTCTATACTTTTCTATTTGTACCACTCTCAAAGTACTCTCAAAGTATCTCAGATATACTTTTAGAACATTTTCAAAATGTTTTTCATGCTAATCAAAATAGGCTACCAATTTTCTTTTTTAATCAATGGTCATAGCTATAAGCAAATTCACAATCAACTCTATCTGTTCTGCAACATTTAGTATGACAATTTTATTAACAATATGTGACAAACTTAAGCCATGATGCCAAAGAGTATGTCATCATTAAGTGGTTAAAATAACAATTAGTTGAGCTTCTAGAATCAAGTAATTGAGATTTGAAGAAATTCCTACTTTTATGATGACCTACCCCCATCCCCCATCCCACCCCTCTGAAAAGCTAAAGAGGAGGGTACAGGAGAGAATTGAAGTTCATTAAATGGGGCTAATCTCCCTCTCTCATTAAAGAGCAAGCTTTCATTTGAGGGGTAAAAATGGATCAAACAGCTAAATTCCCGTAAGATGAAATTTGATCATTTCTTGCAAAGAATCACAATCAAATAGGGCTCTCACGAACATATAAGAAAATGCCACATGAAACGAGTCAAATCAAGTTAAAATCCCTAGGGCAATGGCGCTTTGGCATAGCCCAATATTTAGTGTAAATGAACATTGTCTACCATATAAAGGGAAAGAAGACACTAGAAAAGAATCACAACTCTCAACTCTGTTAGAAACATTGATTTTGACAAACGATTTGGCCATTAGAGTGCCTAGAACACTACTCATTCTAATAGTCTTCCCATCCTGCTAGAAGAATTTCTTCCTATTAGGATTGGGGAAACTTTTCGTGATTAGCTGGAATCTGCACCAAAGTAATTTTGTTTAGGCCATCACCAGAGCAAGTAGCTAAACAGAGAACAAATGCAAGGGGCGACGTAGAATAATAGACAGGGACCACCGGATAAAAACCTAGTGGCCACAGTTGACTCCAACAATTCATCATCAAAACCATGTCCTACAAACTTCCTTTTCCCTATTCACTGAATCACTGTCCAGTATATAATTTTAAATACTGAAGTTGAGCGTACATTTATTCAAATAGATATAAATGAATGTCATCTTCTACAAGAAGAATTATATTGTCTGATAATTAAAGGTCTTGTACATCAGGCCCATCTCATGAGACTTTGCCACCAAGGACCACAAACTCATCACAATCAGTACAGTTCAACACCAGGACCACCTCAAAAACAACCAACCGAAGACGAACCAAGATAACAAAGGCAAATATGAAATGATACTATAATCATTAAATAACCAAAACACATAATTAAGATCTTAT
>JAVXUM010000036.1:13120684-13130691 GCA_035590655.1 Pouteria glomerata
TAGGAATCTTTGTAGAAAGAGAGAGTGAGGGGGGTGTTGAAGTTAGGGGGAGGGTGTTTATAAGGGAGGTTGGAGGAGGGTGACCGGAAACCGGGTGGTAGGGGTTTGATTGAAGGTGGTGGGGGGTGTGGAAAAAGCGAGTCAAAGGGTTGAATGTGAAAATGGGGGTTCATTTTGAAGGCTTCCATGGAAGGAACAAATCAATGGCATCTTGTGGGTCCCACGTTTGAACGAAGGGGGTTAAAGGTGGACTAGTGTGGTTCAAATACGTGTTCGATTTCCTAGTGGAGAAGGTTCCGGGAAATTGCAGCGTTGACTACCAACAAAAGGGGGATTTGAATGCAAGTCACCAGCAATTATTCGATTTTATCAGGGGGGGTAAAATTTTAGAAAAAGGGAGGCATTCACATTGGCAACATTTGGCCCTATAAAAAATAATACAGAATTTTATAAATTTTTATAAATATAAATCATAAAATTGTAAAATTTAAAATTTTTATTTATTAACTAAAATATGAGATATTAATTTTTATAATTTTATACAATTTTATGCAATTTCAAACATACTTAATTAAGAATCGTTTAATTAAATCTTAATTATTGATATGTATTTATATTATTTTAATTTAAAAAATAAATATATTTAAACTATTAAATTTTAATTTAATGATTCTAATTGCAAATTACGAGACTTACATATTTAAAATTTTAGATGTTTTTTAATATACAATCTAGCGTACCATAAGGTACAAGTAAAATAATGTTTGGTTTATTAAAAAAAATTAAAAATTAATGTAAAAGTGATATGTAACAAAATTTAATTAAGAAAATAATAAAAGTTAAAATTTATTTTGATATTTTTTTTGAATTAAAACATCCTTTAAATGTAAATTAGAAGGATTCATTTATCTTCCTTCAATGAAATAAAAAATATGTAAGTATAAACTTGTAATTGTGAACCCAATTTGATAAGATTTGCAATTTTTGAAGTATTTAAAGAAGTAAATAGTAATTTTTAGTAATTTTTTTTTGTGATTTTTGAATGTTTGATAAAATTTTTGATAAATTTTAGTAAATTTTAACAAATTTTGTCAATTTTTAACGACTTTGGGTAGTTTTGAATTGAAAAATTACTGCTGAGTATAAAATTGACAAAAATTAGTAGTTTGTCAAATATTTAAAAAGTAAAAATTAATAATTTTTTTGGACTAATTTTTGTACCTCCAAATGATTCCATTGATTTCTACTTTATAAACATGTTCATTAAATGTTTATGAATATACTCTTTATAAGAGAGGCTAAAATATTATTTTATAACATGACTTTTCTTGTTAATAATTGAGATTGGTTATAAATGATTTGTTAATCTATTTCATTATTAAATTAGATAAGGACGTTTGTTGTTAAAAACATATTTGCTCATTAATAGATTCACGAGCAGTTTTTTACAAACTTGTAAGTATATTTAGTTCAAATTTAATTTTGGCCAATAAACATGACAAATAAATTTAAATATACTATTAACATGATATTATGAATTCCGCTCAAATTTATCAATAAATTTAACAAATAATTCTAAATATATCAATACTCAACTAGACTAAATTCTCTATAGTTAAGACTCACAATCAATTCTATCATCTTAGATAATAGAATAAAATCCAACTAATTCAATTTCATTCAAATTTTAACAATTAATGATGGCTTATGACGGTTCATTTTGCCTCCATTGTTTCATAATATAATGAATTGCTTTATTTATCAATTGAATACCAGAGATTGATGAATTTTGACACTTGATTTGGTGAATCTATTGATTAATAATTCGTTTAAAATTATCCCCATTAAATGATAAAATTATTTATAATTTTATTTAGTTATACTAATAAAATTATTTATCCCCCGTTACACTAACATTTATTTAGTTACACGTGTTTTTGAATTTCAATAATCTCTTTAAATTGTATTAATTATTTATAATTTATCCATTACATAAATGTATAAATCTAGAGTATGTACGTCACTTTCTTTCGGCAGCTAAAACTTTTAATAAGTTTTGATAGTTTTTGTTAAAAATTATTAGTAGTAATTTTTTATATGTTTGATAAAAAAATATAATTTTTAGTAACTTTAAACAATTTTTTGGTGTTTGGTGAAATTGTTATTGTAGCAGAGCAGAAAAATAATAATTTTTACGTGTTTGGTAAAAATTTTTTACTATAACAAAACCAAAAAGTATAAAAAAGTAGGATACATTATCATATCAAATTACTGTAACAGAGTAGAAAAGGGGTAAAAATTGGTAGTTCACCAAACACACAATTATTGTAATATTGACAACTTTTGATAATTTTATATTAAAATTTTCTTCATCAAACAACCCCTCAGTTGAGGTAGGACGTGAGACATTCTTTCACTTTCAACAGTTATAGTCCCTTATAGGGGCGCCCCTACGTGGCGTTGCATTTCTAATTGGGTATTGATGCATGCTTAATTATATTTATAGAGTTTCACTGAATTTAATATTTGTATGATTTTAAAATACATTACACTTTATAAATATAGAATGTTATATACGTTGTTTTTTTTTGTTTTTATTCAGGTGACGTAAGACCAAAGGTATTAATTCTTCCTTTTTTTTTTTTTTTTTTGCCCAGGTTTCAAGTGGGGGCCGCTGGTGATGGGGTCCTGGTGCTTAAGCTTCCCCAAGGTTTACCCAGTGCACACTTAAAGGGTAGTGGCTGCAGATCCCTCGTTATAAAAAAAAAATCTCCCTTTTACCTCCTATCTTATTCTGTTGTAGATAAAATTTCTCCTAGACAGATCCCTCACACCTACTGTCGTGGGTTAAGTTCCATGTATACCCAAAACACCCCTTTCTCTGAGGGATGTGAGATCACCACATCCTTGGCCGAATTTTTGAGGCCCCCGGCTCAGATCACCCTGCCTACTGCCTATTATCCCCTTCGAGGGGTTGGGTAGGCTAGGTTGCTCTGATACTATTTGGTCACGGGTCAACTTCTATCCTAAAGAAACGATTCATTTGGTGGGTTTATCGACCCATGCCCATTTGGTTGCCCAGTCAGTACCCCCTTATGAGTCAGGTTCCATGGTAAAAAATTGATTCATTTGGTGAATTTATCAGCCCGGGCCTTTATGGTTGCGTAAGGCCCGCTTTTCGAATGAATGTGGGATCCTCACATACCAACTAACTTGAATTTGTGATACACTTGTCGCAATTTGAACTACCGTACTTACGCCTTGTCTCAATCGCTTGACAAAGAGTTAAATTTACATTGAGATATCTTAGTACTACGAGTCAAGTTGAATATTAAAATATCGATTCATTTAATTTATATTTGAAGTGATTAAAATTAAAATAAAATAAAATAAATAATAAATTTATAATTCATATGGTGGGATAAAAAATAAATAAATTTTTAAAAATTATTAACAAATTAAATAAAACCTTAATAAATCATCAATTTATATTATACTTGTATTGGTGCTCAAAGCCCATCTCCCCGCATACATCGAAGCCGACGTATGTTAGTTGCACTGTTCCTACTAACATATATGTAAAGTCAACCCTTGAGATTTGTAGAATCTTTTAATTGATTTGATAAAACTTTCAATTAATTTGGTGAACACGTTTTCAAATTTCTAAAATTATTCCTATAAAAAAGTAAAACTATGACCGATTGATCAATTCACTTTGAATAAATAGACATGGGTGAAATATGTACACTAAAACACTCCAAAACTCATTTAAAGTCAACTCTTTAAAATGATCAAATTTAAAATTTAATAACACTTAGGTAGCATTTAGAGTGAAAATAAAAAAAGAAAAAATGTGGTTTGACTTATTTTAGGAGTTTGATATCTAATAAAGTTTTTTTGAGAATAATAGTAATATTTTTGTACTGTCAGAGCAAAACTATGGAAACAATTTCTCAAATCCGTTCCCACGGATTTAAAAATGTCAAAAGTTTTGTACAGTCATGGCAAAACAGTTAGAACAGTTTTCCAAATTCGTTCCCACAAATTAAAAAAAATTAGTATAAAATAACAACAATGTACTCGTTTGAAAATTTTTAATTCAAAAAATATGATTGTTAAAAAAATTTACTCATTTGGTTAACCTTTTTTCAGATTTTTTATTTTTTTAGTGAAATATTAAAATTTTTTGAATATAGTAAAAGTAGAAATGTATAATAGAGAGTTTTAGTGATTTATAGAAGTTGTTGAAGATTGTTAACACTTCAAACACAACCTTAGTTGATGGTGTACTTATAATTTACTTGCCACGCAAATGTCTTGCCTACTCCTACTAATACTATATAAATAGATATGCATAAATTGTGTTTGATTTACTGATGAATATTAAAAATTTTTAAAAATTTTTAAAAAATTTTTACTTATTATCTCACTACATGAATTATAAATTTATGACTTATCTCATTGTATATCATTTTATCTCACTTTCTATAATTCCAAACACTCCTACAATTGATTAGGTTGGGTCAATTATTATAAAATAAAAACGATAATTAAATAGAATTGATTTATATTTTCAAAGGCCGGCCGGGTTGAGTTTGTTTGTTTGTTTAACACATTAATAAATTTTCGGTAGCAATTTTTCTTCTGATTGTGTTGATCCGTTTCAGATTCCCTATTCCCAACTGCACTCATCATTGGCTTCAATGAAAATTCTCTCTCTCTCTCTCTCTCTCTCTCATTTCAAAAAAAAAAAAAAAAAACAATCCCTTTTTTACAAATTAAATAAACAAATAAGGAAAATTTTATTCCCAAACTAAATTAAATGAACATCACGACAAAACACCCCATAACCATTAATCATCTGAAACTTCGTTATTATCATTATTTTATTTTTCTTACATGGACTTGCCACACGATCAACACTACTCCTTAAGGGATTGTTTGGCATAGTAAAAAATTTTAAAAAACTCTTAAAATTTTTAAATTTTTTTAATATTTTTTACACATTCACACCTATTACAACTCTAGAAAAAATTACATAACTCGAGTTCGATTAATCAAATAACTGCAATTTTTTTTTTAATGTGACCACCGTTATCCAAGTTACCAAACAAGATCCATTGTCAATATTTTTTGAAGAATTTTAAAAACCGTTCCGACGGATTTCTCTGCAAAAATTAATATTTTTCACTATTCATATCTGAAAAATATGATTTGTCACCAAACACCTAAATATCACTTAAATCACAGTTTTTACTGTTTTTCGTTGTTTTTCATCACACTAAACACCCCCTCCTTAAGTATTGAAACGAAGGGCCAATGCAAATTTTAATTTGTTCAGCCTTGATTCGAGTTATATATATTAAATTCATCGATTCAAATTTATATATAAATTCTAGTTCAATTTGATAAAAAAATAAATTTAACTTCGAGATCAACTTATGATAGCTGTATTAAATTAAAATAACATTGTTTTAATATAAATTATGATAAATAAAATATTATAAACAAATATTATAAAAATATTATTAAAAATATAAAAAATATTAAATATGTATTATTTTATCAAGTGAGCTCGCGAGCTATTAAGCCGAGATTTTTAATATTTAAGTTTAAACTCAAATCTAAATAAGTTAAAAATTAAAGTTGGTCCGAGTTTAGTTAGGCCAAGAATTGAGTTTTAGTTGAATTTTTCAAACCGAGTTCAAATAGTTGGAAAAAAGCTCAACTCGCTTTTACTTCATCCCTTAGTTAATAAAATAAAATTTTGAGTTTAAATTAAATGCCAAAATTTTAATGTAATTTTTTTGTCCTTTTTTTTTTGGGGTAAGTAAATTTTAATGCAGGTTGAATTAAAATAGTGCTCTCCGTTAATTTAACTAGTATGCCTACGGGATGCGGATTGTTCGGCAATGGAAAATTTTGCCGAATATGCCTTCCAAATCCATTGGAAATAAAGGAAAGTGAGCCTGCAGAAGAATCAAATATTATAAGGAATGGTCGAGGAAGGCTTCCGACCAAGACCCCTTTGAAGCTTAAGTTAGTAAAGGTTCAGAAGCAATTAAAAGAATTCAATGGTTAAATAGTGGATAATCAAAAGCGCGTACTTGATTTTGAGGCTAAGTGTGATATTTATAGTATGGCATGAGTTAATAAAATAATATTACTTTAGTAAAGTGGCAGTATTACCATCCCGATCTAGATGCCTCACTCGTGTGAGCTCTTGTTCGGCATTTAATGCACATTACATTGCATTTAATGCAAGTATGGCGTGAGCCAGTCTTAGCCGAACTACTTTACCAGTAAACATGTTTTGCTGTCACATTGATCTGTCAATCAAATGATTAACGATCAACTAAACGTAGCTTTTCAATTAGAAATGAACCGGACGACTGTGGAGTGCTAAACTTATTATTTTGTATTCAAATGGTTAAATGGGACTCATTCTATTTGGTCGGGAAGCATCGTGTTGGACTTCTTTTTGCTCGGCAAGCTATTTTAAGAAACAGCGCCACATGTCTCATGGTTATTTTATACCAACAAGGATATAAAAGAGGTTGTTGATTGAAAATATATATTAATTGTTGGAAAACATTGTGCTTGATAATATTATAATACAGTTAAACCATAAATCAAACAATAAATATATAAATATTTGAACACAATCAAATTATAAATTAAATAGTAATATAAATTTATAATAAACATAAAATAAGATAAAAAAAAAAGATGTCATGATACAAAAGATATGTTATTCATATCCTTAAACAACCATTCTCCACAAAGGTGGAGCCTAGAAATTTTTTTCATCTCGAGCTATGAACTTGGTATTAAATTGAGTTGTAACTAAGGTGGTGTTTGGTGTAACGAAAAATAATGAAAAATGTGATTTGAGTGTTATTTGGGCGTTTGGTAGTAAACCACGTTTTTCAGATATGAATAATGAAAGATTTTAACTTTTACAGAGAAATTCGTTGGAACGATTTTAAAATCCGCTGGAACGGTTTTGAAATATCTTCAAAAAATATTAACAATGGGTCTTGTTTGATAGCTTAGATGACAGTGGTCACATTAAAAAAAATATTACAGCTATTCTATTAATCGAACTTGAGTTATGTAATTTTTTCTAGAATTGTAATAGGTGTGAATGTGTAAAAAGTAGTAGAAAATTTTAGAATTTTTGAGAGTTTTTCAGCCTGCCAAACGGCCCCTAAGTGTTAAATTAGATGAGATTTTTTTTTTTTATCGTGAACGATAAACTAAATATTAAATTGAGTTATGACTTAATATTAAACTGTATTATACATAATTAAATTATGTAAGGAAAAAAACCCACACGCTGTTCAGCACTAAAAAGAAAAAAAAAAAGGGGAAAAAAACAGAAAAAAGGAAAAAAACAAACCTGGAAGCTGTAAGAGTGGATAAAACAACTCTTTTTTCTCTCCTTCTTCCTCTACTTTTGTAACAGAACAATTATTTTAGACAGAAATGAGAGAGTCTTGAAAATAAATAGGCGAGGCGAGAGGAGGTGTGTTAGCCGACTTCAAAATTCAAACACAGTTGTTTTTGTGCCTTCAACCAACTGATTGATTACAGCCGTTGATTAAAAATCAAATTAAATTACAGCCGTTGATTTGTGATATAAAAGTCAAATCAGTGAGTGGTATTGTTATATAGATTATACATAATTAAATTAAGATATTATTTGTTATTAGTATTAAAAATTTTAGACTAAAGTATCCAGACTAGAGCTCAACCAAATTTTTTTTTTGATCCAGAGTTAACAATCTAAATCATAAACTTGGACTGCCAATTAAGGTTATATTGAACTTACACATACACCAAACTCCCGATGTGGGAGCAAGCCTGGCACATCTCTTTGGGTCGAAACTCGAACTATAGAATAACCTATCAGAGGACACCATTGGAGGGCATATTTTTGTTTTTTGATCCAGAGTCAACAATCCAAGTTATAAACTTGGACTGTCAACTAAAGTTATATTGAATTCACATGCACCCAATTCCCGATGTGGGAGCAAAGCTCAACCTAATTAATACCCTCTTTTCACCCTTATTCTGCGTGTGTAGAAGTTTAGAAGTAATTACTCTAAAATATAATCAAAAGATTTTCACAATAACTAATGAAAGGTCAAATCATGTTATTTTTAAATCTCGTATAAGTAGTGTGATAATATATACACTTTTAATTCATGTATACGTCATATTTCTTGCTAGCTCTATTTTTCCTCTAGACCATATGCCTAGGGGGGTTCCAAAATTTTTAGCTCGTCAGACCTAATATAAAAAGAGATAATAGGAGAAAATCATAAATAATTTTAAAATAAAGTAAGCGAGGTTGAATTACAAAAATTTTAATTAAGTTACAAAAAATTTAAATTGGGTTATATTTAAAAAAAAAAATTTACACAAAAAAAAAAAAGAAAGAAAATGGTTCAACTATTCAAGTTACAGCCAAATGAGCTCATTGTGCATATGGGCACAAAATCATACTCTTAAAAATAAAAATACTATTTAAAAAAATAAAACTTACATTAAAATCTTTATATTTTTTCATATATTGAGTTGTGTTAAAATTTTATTCATATTCTCAAATGAAATGTCAACTTTTTTTACTTTCCTGTTTTCCTCATCTGTGCAATTGATCTTATTTTTATGTGTATTTGTCAATAACAATTTCGTACCATTTATTTAGTATATTAATACTAAAATTTTTATTAGTATAAAAATATTATCAAATTAAAATTAAAATGTATTTATATAAGACATGACTTTATGAATCATCATTTCCATAAAATAAGTTTTTTTTTTTCCTTCTTTGCTACATTGCGATGAAAATGATTAGTCTTATAGTAATTTTAAAAATTGTCCATTTCATTAGAGTTTGATTGGTTTATTGAAATTGTATCATTCTCAAAATAAAAAGGGATTATTGTTAAAATTTATTTAAAATTTTTCATTTTTATTATTGTACAAAAATATTTTCGCAATAAACAAAAAACAAATTAAAATTTTAAAAAATTCTACATGGTATATTTAAATAAAACAAAAAAAAAATAACCCTAAAAGAAGGATTTTGTTGAAATTTTAATATAAAAAAATTTTAAATTTTAACTACAAAATATAATAAAATTTAGAAAATTATATAAACAATCACATTAAAAGAAAATAATAAAATTTTTAAAAAATCATATTTTGTATTTTTGAATGAATAAATTAAAAAAATATAACAAAGAATAAAGTTTTCCTTAAATCTGATACATAAAAAAAATAAATAAAATTTTATTAGTAATAAAAAATATAATAAAATTAAAAAACCTAATATTAACAATCACATTAAAAATATAATAAAATCTAAAAAAATCAATCATAAAAATTAAAAATTTAAGTAAGTACCAAGTAAATTACAAAGTTGAAGAAAAATCGTTGTACTAAACAAATCGCAAAGTCAAAAAGAAAAATTTGATGTAATGAAAATTCTCAAACAAATTTGAAAGGAAAAAAAGGTTTGATATCTATTTTTAGATTTTGAATACAAGATAGTCCTATATTATTTAGATTAAAATAACTTTTTGATCTAATTAAAAGTCAAAATCCCTATTAATACATTGAAGAATTTTTTATGTATTTTTATTTATTTTAAGCTCTATTTGTAGTTTTAAACTCAATATCTTTCAATTTTTTTTTTATGTATTTTTTGATATTTTTTATCTATTTTTTGTTTTACTAAATTACTTTTTGGGTCAATGTTTTGTTTATTCTGTTTCAATTTGAGACAAAAAATTATTAATCAAAATAAATATATTAGTAGAAATATAGATTACATTAAAATATCAAGAGATATATATGAATATTCTAATTTGAATAAAATTATAATTAAGTATAATATTAATTTTTTAAAATAATATAATTATAAATTATGATAATTATAATTATAGATTAGAAAATAAACAAATAAATTAAAAAATAACCCTAAGAAGAGGATTTTT
>JAVXUM010000036.1:13136460-13156351 GCA_035590655.1 Pouteria glomerata
TTGAATATCAATACAAACATATTTAGCAATTCAATTTTAGCGCATAATATATGTGGATAAAACATAAATTTTATGCAAAAAATGTGCTAATGGAACCTTATTAATACCATATTACCCTACAAAATTAAATAATTATATTAAATATAAAAATATTTCCCCATGTCCCCGTGTCCTTGAATAAGTGAATTAATGGATCTAACTCTTAGACATATATTTGTACCTGATACTCATAACTAAGTTTATGTCATATAGAGCGAATGATCATGCCACAGGTGGTGTTATCTTATCAGAAAACATTATGGCGTTGAAGTGGGAAAGCCGCGTGAACCAATCGTGCTTCTTAGATTAATCTTCACATTATGATTGCGGCTCCTATCTTCAGCATCAATTGGTCACTGTATGAGATTGGAAGTGTTGTGGTTATGCAGAGATGACTGTTTATATTTTGTTTGTAGCTTACCGATAGCTTTTTGGAAAAAAGAATATGGCAATTGAATCCATAAACTATATGATCAATAAAGTTGTAAACAATGTTTTCTTTGCCACTTGCTATTGGCTTGCCTTTAGAAGCACCATTTACTTCTAAATTTATTAATCAGACAATAATCTAACCTCATGCTAGATAACATTCTATCTTTTGAAATTATCCCAGAAGCTGAGCTCTGATTTTCCAGAGAACTGCATCCTTCTTTAAGCTGCCCAACCCAAAACTATATCTACTATCTTGAATCTGATCCATTCAAATTGATAAAATTCCAAGCCAATTGAAGGTAGAAATACATTTTAGACATGGAGTTGAGTTGGTTTTAATTTTGTAAAAGACGGGGATACTTTAGATAAAGAATTTTTAGAACTAGCTCAACGTAAATAAGCGATGCAAGCAAGATTCCAAAGACCTCTTGAAATGGAACTTTTTGGAATATCTGCCTCCAGCTGAGATGGATATGAAATGAACTATATTCACGAAGTAACTTCCACAGAAGGATATCTTAACTTTTGGTACTGAGATTAGAGCCCAAATAGGCATTTGAATTTCCACGACATTCTACTGCCATTGTGTGCCATGTGTGCCCTTCCATTTGCCAGCACAAGGGTAATGAATTTTTGGAAATAGAGAAAGCTGCAGCTTAGGAACCTAGAACATAAGATGCTACGTTTTTTTTCCAAAGTTTGGAGATTGCTTTAGAAACACGAACTCTTGATGATCAGTGATTGCAGAAATCATCTTGTCTGCTGAATCGATTAGTTTATCTGAGCACCAGAGGAGAAGCAAACATATGCAGTTAAGTAGCTGTGTATCTGATGATGTCTCAGCCATTGACAGGCATAGTTTCTTCATGTATCCTTCTATTCACATGAAAATTACTGCCAACTAAACATCTAGGGCTGGCTATATTCCTACCTGTTCTTGCAACTAGCCTTATTTCACGCAATAACCAGGTTAGTACTGTGGCTGTTTTAACATTACTTTTGTCAGTACTAGGTTCTTTTGCTGCGATGAAGGAACAAAATATCTTTTCTTGTCATTGAAATGGAGGAAACTTTTTCAGTTCTTTAAGAGACCAAAATGAAACATTAGTAGAGTAATAATTTTAATGATTTTATTGAGACATGGTTAAACACGCTAAAATACAGTATAATAAACCAAAATAATGAATTGTTTAATGATTTATTATTAGGCTTTCATCATTTACATAGATTTCGATTTATACTTCTAATTGTTTCTGTGTATTTTTATATTTTTGTACTGCATCTGAAGCATTTTTGGAAATATTTCCATTTTCCATACGAATTGGAACAAGTTATTGAAACAAAATTTTGATCCTTGACTGTAATAGTCATGAAATTTATGCTTGGTTTCTTTAATAAAATTTCTACTTAATCTCTGCAATTTTATACTTGCAGATCCTGCAATGAATGCCTTCACATCTGGTCCATATGGTGTTATATTTTCTTCATTTGTGCCCTTCTATCTTGACATTCCAGTTTCAAGGTGGTTCCGTGTATTTGGCCTCCGCTTCTCGGACAAGTCTTTCATATATTTGGCTGGTCTTCAGGTAATTGAGATTCTACCATGGCACTTACATGGTAAATGGGCTAATTCAAATTTCATAAAGATTTTTGGCATCATCCCTTTTCCCCGTTTACTTCCTTTGCTTTTTCTTCCTTCATTATAATTTGAGTTTGTATTTTGCAGCTTCTTTTGTCATCTTGGAAAAGATCTATTTTTCCAGGAATATGCGGCATTCTTGCTGGTTCCTTGTATCGTTTAAATGTCCTTCATGTCCGCAGGCTGAAGGTTAGGTCCGGTTCTGTATTCTTTTAAAATTTATATATATGTGTTGCAACATGCATTGCATTTGCAAGAGTTGCTAGTCTTACCTGATATTTGTGCACTAATGTGACCCTAATTTGTGTTGTAACTTAGTAATCTTGGTTACTAGCATTCAAATGTCTTTAAAATTGGTGCCTGGTGATAAGAGTTTACTGTTCAAATTTAAGTAGCTAAATTAGCTTACAAGCCTATACCAATCTCTATGACTTGTGCAATTGTTGTACATGTTATATGTTTGCACAAAAGGATGTATTGCTAGGAGGAAACCGCATTGCACGCGAGCCGTAGACCTGAGTTACATATTTAAATCATTGTAAGATGGGCCATTTTTCAAAGAGGATAAACGCCTCGATCGTTCTAATTTATGAGTGTTGACTTTGGAGTTATTTGCTGAATATGCAGACACAGGATATATCTCTTCCTTATCTGCTAATGCTACCTTATAAAAAATCTTTAAGCAAGTAATTTTTTTTTTTTGGGGGGTGGTTGGTAACTTTATTTTAACAGAAGGTAAATTAATCGCTGACACTTGATAATTTTAAAATGTGAAATAACATCACCACCAAAAATATTAGACAACATTTGGCCCTTTTTTTTTTGGTAATTAACATTTAGCCCTTTAACTTGAAGAAATAAAAGGAACAAATGTGCACATATGTTTATACACACTTAAATTTGCTGATATATGTTGATCTAAAATCCCACAGCAACGTCTACTAACTAAAAATAATATGTTAATAAATAGAACTTCATAAAATAACTCACTTCAAGTAATTCTTGAACCAATAAGGTAATAGGAAGTCTGTTAATGGCAATTGTTATAGTTTCCTACTAGCTATAATAGTATTGAAATATTTATGACATGATATGTAAATGACGTAAGATAGTGATGCTGACTACTAGGGTATTGAGAATATTGATTAAGGAGACATAACGCTAGTTCGTACAAGCTATAATAGCATAGAAATATATGTGGCAAGATATGTAAATAAATTAAGATTTTATTACTTAGTTTTGAAAGGGGTGTAGAGGAGAGTTTAAGTGGAAGAGTGTGTGGAGGCTAGGGCTCCATCAAGGGTGACATTCTTCATGTGGTGCATGCTTTATAGGAAAGTTCTCACCAATGATAACCTTATAAGGAAGATGATACCGGTAAATTGGTGTTACTCATGCAAGAAATGAGGGAATCCATTGGCCATCTCTTCATGCATTGTTGCTGGGCAAGGGATCTTTGGGGTTGGACACTAGCATGCTTTGGCATTTAATGGATTTTCCTCAAAGGGGTGAAGCATGCCTTTCAGGAATGGTGGGGTGCGAGGGTTTATAAGAGCAGAAGGAAGGCCTGGCGGTCAATACTTTTTTGCTTAACATCTCTTTTATTGGAGGAGAGAAACAGAAGATGCTTTCGAGACGAGAAGGCTCCACTATATAGCTTAAAGAGCACTTTTTTGAGATTACTGTATAGTTGGTTAGCTGGTGGCAAAGAGCCGGATATTGTTTCTTTTTTGCATTTTATTGAACATATTCACTTGATAGGTTTTGTGGAGTATGGGAGTCTTGGACTGCAACATTTTTGAATTGGGGTGACACCCCATTGATGCTTTTTATAAAATATTATTTTTTATTTAAAAAAAAAAATGATATTGATACTGATTGGGATATTGAGAATATTAATTAAGGAGATAATAACATTAATTCAGATAGTTTTACTTCATTAAAATTGATTTAACTATGGATATCATTATGGCTAATAGCTGTGAGTGATTAGTTCAATATGAGATAATAATAAGTACACTGGACACATGCGAAGGAAAAAATCATGTTAATTATGCCTTAGTATAGAAACTCTTATTTCTTTTGGATGGTGGTGGGGTAAACTCTGCCACTGTCCATAGTATTGCAGTGGTACTCGATATTGTTGTGAGAAAACAATTTAATATAAGTTCTAAAATTGTCCCTATCTGTAACAACTTAAGTTTTTAGTTTAAGTTTTTAGATAAGATGGTGATTAATAGTTTAACATGGTATTAGAGCAGGCAAGAGTTCTAAGTTCAAACCTTGCCGCCAACCCAATAAACATTATTAACACATTTTTGGCCCCTTGAAAAATGTCAGAAAAATGTCAGTCCAACTACCTGTGAGATGGCGTGTTGAGAAAAAATAAATTAATATAAATAATGAAGTTGTCTCTACCTAATAACTTAAGTTTGTACGTGAGATGGTAACTAATTATTTAACAAACATATTTATAAAAAAAATGAAGTTAGGGTTCACGTAGGAGCTAAAAATTTTCAGTGGAGATTATGGATTCATAAATGTGAGTATACACTGTTTTTGTGTTGTCACAATTGTAGATCCCTAGGTTGACATTGCCTCTTCCTCATAGAGTGATGATTTAAGATATTAGTGCTATGTTCGAAATAGATGCGTGATTGTGCTATGATGGTTATTTGTTTCAGTTCCCAAACTTCATTGCCTCACTATTTTCACGGATTTCTTGGCCATCCACGGGGAGCTCAGTTCCTGCAGCACCGGCTAGGAATGTTATTGGAAGTATACCCTCCTATGCAGGTCGTCAAGTGGAGGTAAGTACAAGTATATTTTTTGTTGGCTTATATTACATGCATAAGTTTACTTGCTATAAATTATAAATGTAAATACACACATTTAGGTTTCTTTCAGTTAAATAATATATGCATATATGCATGAAAATATATAGGAAATGAATACAGCAACAAATATCCAGCTTCATTTCTTTTCTTTTTCCACCCCTCCACAACTACCCACATCATTTGTAGGGTATGGGGTGTTCTTGAGGAGCTACAATTTGGAATTGGTGGCGAAGAAGCTTAGATATGGGTGTAGAAGTAGAATACAAATATGGTAAGACATGGATACACTGATACTTAGATTTCAAAACATATCAACACTCGATACGATGAGGACATGTCATACAATAAATATATGTGGATATATGTACATGGAAATAGTATTGCTTATTCATTTTTATATTCTGAGTACGTTTATATCTTTTATTATATCTATGGTTAAAAAATTCTATTTATAAACAAATTGGAAATTTTAAACTTCAAAATGCCTAAAATTGAGAAAAAAAAATAGAGAAACTATTAATATGAATTTATGTTTGCATCTTTTTACTTAGTTTCGTATTTTTCTCCCAAAATTATAATGTGTTTTATGTGCATCCAAGTGGTGGACACGTTCCTCTCCAAAATTTTGAAATGTGTTTAGTTTTAAAAAATAATAATAATAAAAAAAAATAACACAACACGTCTAAACAAGTGTCCAAGACGAACACAACAGGGTACAACACCTTTCTTGAAGTGCTTGTGCTTCTTCGGCTGGAAGATGGAACCTTTTACTGGTCGCTGGTGCAAGAATACCGTGTGTACCAGCATAGAAGTTTCCCAGAGACTGGTTATGGTTAGTGCATGCATAAATACATTAGACATAAACGAAGTTGTACATTTGCTTCCATAGTTGTTTCATTGCCCTTTCGACCTTGTATCTGAATTTATGATTCAAGTTTCAACAGCAAAGTTTAGGGTAGATTGGGTTGAGTGGAATTTGACTTGTAGATATGATTCAATGCGAGTTTAGTTTGTGGAAAGGTATTGGTAGCAGTTGGCATGGCTCATGAAGCATCTATATTGGCTAGTTGGGAGGGGAGATAGGGCTAACTTTTGGAATAATTCGTGGACATCCGAATGGAGGCCAAGGGATCCTTTCCTTGATGAGTTTAGTTTGTGGAAAGGAGTTGGTAGCCGATGGCATGGTTCATGAAACATCTATATTGGAAAGTTGGAAGGGGTGATAGGGTTAAATTTTGGAATAATTCGTGGATATCCGAATGGAGGCCAAGGGATCCTTTCCTTGATGTGTTTGACTTGGCGGGAGAGGGGGGGGGGGAGGAAGGAAGGGAAGGGGGAATAAGGATGCCTTGGTAGTTGACTACTTGTTCTTGCATGGGGAGGGTATTGCTTGGAATGTAATCATACCACGGAACTTGTTTTAATGGAGATTGGAAATGTTTGTAAGTTCAATGCGTGTGTTGAATGACACCAGGGTTGATGAGGGCGAGGACTAAGTTAAATGAGCTCAAGATCAACGGTGTTTGACATAAATAAAGTCCTACTATAAATTTTTTAGTGAGATGGAGGATCATAGCATAGATGTTAATCCCGTATTGCTTTGGCTGGTACGTATCAGCCCAAAAACGATGACTTGTATGCATTCTATAACAATATTAGTATAAGCCAATCTCGGACGGCATCGGCGATTTTTAAAATTTTTGTTATTTTGTCTTGGAACTTTTTTATTTTTATCGTAAACCTTATAAGAGACAATTAACCGTTTACATATTCGATTGCCTATATATGTATATATCATTTAAACCTCTGTATGAATATTGGACAAGTTGCTATTAGGAGTTTTTTTTTAACTGCATTTTCTGTTTCTTCAGTTAGCTTACCTTGTTTTTTTTGGGTCAATTTCAGGGAAATTACCCTGCTCCCAGGTATTCTGCCTCCGAGCCACCGGAGGATTCTATTGCCACGCTGGTTTCAATGGGTTTTGATAGAAACTCTGCCAGGCAGGCACTTGTACAGGCCAGAAACGATGTCAACACCGCCACAAACATCCTTCTTGAAGCACAGGCGCACAGCTGAGCCGGAGGAATTAAGGGGGGGGGGGGGGGAAGAACGTGGATTTGGAATCAAAGGCTGAAACGTTCTAACTTGCAGAGATAGTGTGATCAACTGAAATTGGTTGGATCATTGGTCTGGTGCTCTGGGAACCACATTTGTGGCCCTCTCAAAGAGACTGACTTTTCTTCAGGGTTTTTCTCTCTTTTCTTTAGGGCTTCTTTCTTTTCTTGTCCCTATTTATTCCAAGTTTTAGCTGTCAGTTTGAAGATAACTATTTGCACCATTACATTACCATTTAAATTATTAGAGAAGGCTGTAAGTTGCCCCTAATTCAGTTGTTTGTCCCTTTTTTTTTTTTTCAATTTTTTTTTAAGATCACCAAATGGGAACAATATGAGCTTGTTTGGAGTGCTAAATTTTGACCCAAAAAATATTAAATAGGCAAAATTTGAATTGTTGAATGTTTAGTGTGCTTTTCAAAAAGTGTGAAAGTTGGTAAAAGGTAGAGATTTTTTTGTTTAAAAAGTTGGAGAAAATTAGAAAAAATTAGAGAAAATTAAAGATTTGGAACTAAATTTGGCACTCTAAACGTGCATTATGTATCTATTGGTAATTTTTTATGTTTTTAGGTACAAAATTGTAATTTAGCATATAAGAGAGTATTTAGTGTTTCAAAAAAATAAAAAAACTTTAGAAAAAAAAAAAAAAAGTTTCTACCCTTTTTAAACGTGGAAGAAAGTTGAATTTTTAAAAAATCAATTGAAATTCATTCAAATTTTTTAAAAAGTTAAATTAATATTTGTATCAAAAAGTTTTACAAAATTTTAAAAATTTTAAAAATTTTTTATTCAAATCTTGTCACTTTTAAAAATCAGTGAGAAACTTTTGGTAAATCTTTTTTTTTTTTTTTTTTTAGAAAGACCTTTCCGACATTTGTTATTCAAAATTTGAGAAAAATAACTTACTACAACTACATGAGTAATTTTACCATTCAATTTTGCAATAAACTCTTCGATGGATGATATAAATAATTTGAAAGGAAAATAAGTTATTTTATTAAATTATTTTGGGTTCAAAGGCCCTTTTCAAATTCATACAGAATTTATATAAAAGAAAGAGAAAAATTATTTTGGTAAATTATTGATTGTTGAACTTGTTTTCTAAATTGAAAATGTGTTTGGTTAATCTATTAAGAAACTAATTTTGAAAAATAAAAATAATACCTGGGTTTTGTAGAATAATTTAAATATTACAAATAGAAGCGCATTAATTGTCACTAAAAATTATGTATTTATCTAAATATTTTACACGCTCACCAACATAGAGTTAGGTAAAATGTGAAATATATTATTTTTGTTATCATTTAATTTTAAGGATTTGATATATTATTTTCTAATAAAATAAAAGTAAATAATGTACATTTTTAAAAATTAATTTCAGTACAATTATAAAATAAATGAGTTAATTATCTAATTAATCTGATTCAATAAATTAAGTTAATTATTAAATTTAATAAATTCACTTATTAATCTGACACAATAAATTAAATTAATTATTAAATATAAATTTTTTATCATCTAATTTGTTATAATTAATTTATTTTTTTGATTGTTAGAGGATATTTTATTTTCTAGTTAGTTATGTAATTTGTCATATACAATAAATTATCTAATTAATGTAATAAAATGGATTAATTGTTTTACGATTAATTATCTAATCATACTTTAATTTATTAATGGAGTGCCAAAAAATCTGACTAAATGAAAACAGCTGCAACTGATTAACACTCTAACAACTAAAGGTACTAAAGAAACAAGAAGAACAACTACTAATTCATTGACCAATACATTATCAAAAAGTCAAAAACTGAGTGATAAAGGTATTATGAAATTTTCTAATATATTAATGGGTAAAAATTGGAATTAGTTGTATGTATTTCCCAAAATAAGTCATTCTTTTTTTGCTAATGTATTCGAGTATATTGTTTTCCATGTTATGATGTTAAGTACTTTTGTTTTGTCTCTTTACTCTTTAAATACCTGAAAAAAGATATTAACGAGAATGGTATAGCCAATTATCCCTTTGATAGTCAAGTTATGCATGGTTGAATAAAAATAATATTTGTTAGAACAAATATATAATATCTGTTAGAACAAATATAATTTTTCTTTTACTAATTTTGCCCCTATCAAATAACAAAAATAAAACATGTTGTTTTAATGGAGTATAATGAGGAAAAGTTTAAAAAAAAATAAAAAAATTAAAACATGTAGATAACTATTTGCATTGACATAGAGGTTATTTATTTGAAAATTTAAATATAATGGTGTCTATTTTAAATAATAATATTTGTATCTTTGTTAATATCTTTAGCTATAATAATTTTATATGTCTATAAAGAAAGTTTTGTATCAATTATGTCATTAAATGTATATTTAATAAATATATTATGATGAGTTAGTGTTGTTAAATAAAATTTTATATTAAAGTTGATTAATTTTTACGGACAAATGATATTATTAAAATATTTTTATTTTTACTAAAGTAAACTATTACGGCATTTTCACTAATAATTATACATTACAAACATTAGTAACTATAACTTTTTACAGACCAAAAAAAAAAAAATAATAATAAAAAAAAATAAAAAAATTCACTTTCGTAGTGCATTCATTAATAATTATATATATTCGTTAATGTTGCCATTTCATTTTCGTCTTCTGAACGTAACATTGGCCGTGCCATCGCTTTTACCAAACGACGTTTTTGCTTCAGATCTAAGAAGAGAAGAAGAGGCGGAGGGACCATATTCTTGCGAGTCGAATCAACCAACACCCTCACCTCACCTCACCCGACCAAACCCTAATCGAGAACACGACGAGTTCAAATTATGCATTTATATGTATCGCCAAATCAAATTGAAAGGTGTGCTAGCTCTGCTTTCCCTGTTTCCCTGAATCAAAATTGTTCCCGTATCGATAAATTTGTAAGAAATGAGCATCCATTGTGTGTGTCTGTGTGTGTGTGTGTCTAAGCTTTATTGATATGATAATTACTAATTCCTATTTTGTTGGGTGTGTACATATGTTTGTTGTTGCAGCGAGGACGATCTAATGGTGGTTGAGTGCTGCTGTTATTGATATTGTCGATCCACGCTGCAGATCGGATGGACAAGAATAAGAACCGCACTAATCTGCTTGCTGCTGGCCGTAAAAGGGTCAGCTGTTTCATTTAATTTCTTTATATCTGTACATTAGAGTCAATTTTCTTCTGTTTGGTTGCTGGGGAAATCTAGTGTTTGAAATAAAAAATTGCCAGTTTGGAACTTGGTTTCTTGTCATTCCCGAACCTGGAGGATAGAGACACACTCGGTCGATAGAGCTTAGGAAGCCTTTTGTGTAGTTTAGAGCTCCTGACTTTGTTCTTTTTGTGTAGTTGTTGGCAACTTAACAAAGGGTTAGGGGTTTTTCTTTGAACTCCTTATCTTACGATATAGATATTCTAAATTCATGTTTCAATGCTTTAAACTGAGATGCATGGTGTAGCTTGGAGAAATGTGTTCTTATAATGTTGGCGTTGAAACAGAGGCAACTTTTGTGAAAACATGTCTCGAACTCAAGTGCCTTTGGTTGGCAAGCAAACAGTTAACATCACTTTGATTTTTTTTTTTAATAAATATATTAAAACGTGAACTATTTCTTTCTTTCTTTCTTTTTTTTTTCATTTTTAACTTTTTCTAAAAAAACTTAATTTCCTAGAAACTGTTTATCGAGAACTGAAACTTGTATTTTTTTTTAATCTCAACTTATTATGACTCTTACTCTTCGAAGTTGAAATTTAAAATTGTGGGAAAAAGGCAAAACAAAAGAGATAATGAACTCGTGAATAATATATTACATTGATGCACTGCGTAATATAGTCCTTTGGTCCGAACTGTCTCCATCAATATCAATGCCATTTAAATGCTTATGACCTGATACTTGATAGAATTAACATGGCAGAAGTTGTATTTGTCATCATAGTCGATACAATTAGAGGAGTCTTTCTAAATATCCTTGGACTTTCTCTTTTCATTCAAGGTGTTTTAGGGTTTCAAGTTGTAGGAATTGATTTCAGGGGTTTATATTGGTACCATGTCAAGTTGAGTTTATTATATAAAATGTGTTAGTAGTGTCTTGGATGGCCTATTAACAGGCTTTGTAGGTGTAAAATGAGCTAGCCGTTAGGCTTCCTAGGTGAAAGATGAGCCTGCTGCGTCATGGTTAGGATTTTAGGTTTAGTTCAAGGATCCCTCTCTCTCACTCACCCACCCACCCTACCCATACTCATCCTTATCTCTGTTCTTCTGTTTAGAGGATGGAATTCCATATCTCATCCATCTCCTCTTCTTGTCTTGCATTTTTATTAACTTTTCTTCTAAACAAGAGATTGGGATGACATGATGTGTTCATACTTCCATGCACTTCCTCTTCTCCTTCTTTCTGTTTAATATATTAAACAAATTCAGCATATTTAATTTACCCATTACCCATCACATGTGCAAAGAGTGAGTTATGAGAGCCAAGTTATGTCAGCTTTTTTGACTTAGTTTTCTAGGAGTACATTATTGGGCAAATTAGTTTGATTAAGCACAGTTGTTTGGGGGGTGTGGCCAATCAGAGTATTTGGAACCATTGGGTAATAGACTTAGGGGTGGTTTGGTATTGATGGTTTAATGTCGAAGTTTTAGTTTTTGAATTTCTTGTTTGAGTACTAATTTTTAAATTTCAAAATTTTATTTGAAGTAAATGTGTTTGTTGAGCTTGAGAATGACATGAAAACATCTAGTTCTAGCATTTTCAACCTATATTATATGGATTCAGGCATAGGCATTGGGTACGGATACATGTCTAAGAGTCGGATCCATTAATTCCCTTATTCAAGGATATGAAAACATGGGAAAATATTTATATATTTAATATAATTATTTTATTTTAAGGAGAACATGGTATCAACAACGTTTTATTAAAGTATTTCATGCATAAAATATAAGTTTTATGCATAATTATGTACTAAAATTGAATTGTTAAATTTATTTATATGAATATTCAATTATATTGGGACATGCACGATATATCTTTTCCGAAGTATCATTATTTAACTATCACGTATCCGATATGGGTATGCCATACATTTGGAAGAAACGATGTAACATAGATTTTAGCATTGTTAAAAGTAAGACCCATTTTAACTAATTTTCATATTGAAGTGGTAGATGATTATTTGCTATAAACTTTACATACTTATGAAATCACTAAGGTTCCGTTTTGATAAGTAGTGATTCTATACCAGTGGATTTGAGATTAACTTGAATTAAAAGTATAATACATGGAAGTTTTCTAATAATTTCGACCAAAGTGGCAGTGCCACTACTTCTTAAAATGTTGGAGCTACTATAGTAAAGGATTTTAAATAACTAGTTTTTTTTTTTTTTTTTAGTGATTTCAATTCTATCATAGTCGGTCATGTTCTTGTTAAACAATTATCATCAAATCCTTATTTCAAGTGCTTAATTCAAATGGGGCCTTAAGTCGGCGGCAGATCGGGGTGAGGCCCAATGGGGGTAATTGTCACCACTAACCTGTAAAATTATCTAGAAAATGCATTTTTTTTCCTAGTATGATATTATCATTATTTTTCATTTTTTTTACTTTTTGCCCCCACTCATCTGAAAACTGTGCTTTTGCTTCCACTCATCTGAAAACTGTGCTTTTGCCCCCACTGGTTACAAATTCTGGGCCTGCCCCTGCTTAGGGTGTGCTTATATATTAAAAATTGTATATAATTCCTCAGCAGTCAAGCAGAGAATGACCGAGTATATGGGGAGTTCAATTTTGACATTTTATGTATCCCTTTTCAGCTTGAACAATTTCGGCAGAATAAGGATAGCAAAGGCGGTAAATCTTCAGGTAAAGCTGGTAAATCCGAGCATGATAGCGATGCTGACGTGGCATCTGCTGCTGCTAAACCAACAACCGAATTGGTACAGGTTCCTGATGAGGAAGTCAGATCAGTGCATGACTCAGATACCAGAATTGTGGATTCAACAGTCGTGTGTTCTGGGGATAAGATTGACATTGATACTGCCACTAATGATACTTTTTCAGTGCCGGAGTCAAGCACAGCGACAATGATATTTGCAAGTAACGTGGAATTGCCACCTGAGGACCCAGGGGTTAATGAGGGTGCATATCAATTTGAAAGTACCTTTACTGTTAATGCTGAGAGTGCAAGGCCTACTTCTTCAGGAAATCCCGGAAGTTTAGTTTCTGAAATGGATTCTGTACATTTTGCTGTCCCCATGCATTTGAATTCTTGCACCCCGTCTGACTTGGTTGGTGCTATTGAACCTGTTGAAGTTGAAGCTGTGAGTGGACATGGGGCAGATCAGGTACCAGATGCAGGTTGTGCCTGCTTTCTCGTGACACCTCTTCTTTTAACATTTTTGCTTTAGTTATTAATAAATTGACAATTGAAACCAGTAATGTCTGAATCTGATGTATAATTATAATCTCATTTGTTCCTGGGTAGGGGCAATTCAGGGAGCTGATTGTTTGGCTTCAAAACAAGTTGATAGAAGCAGTGTAATAGCATTTGAAGGAGATGCGAGGCGTGGTTTACGTTGTCCCATTGAAAGTGCTGAAACTTTTCCAGGTACAGTTTCAGGGGATACAGGCATGAAGAAGCCCGCTACTGAAATTGATCAACCCAAGTTGAATGTTGTTTCTGCATCTGCTGGTGTGACCAACGAGGTAAATGAAGTTTGGACAATGGATGGGCATTTAGTTTCTGCGCAACCTTTGCCCGAATCACATGGATCCCCAGATGTGCCTCCTGATGTAGCGGTTTATCAGGGAGAAGATGTAGTGGCAACTTCCTCCAATGGAAAAAGGTCTGAAATTCCATCTGCAGAAGGGGTTGAGACTGATATGAAGCGTGAGATTCATGCTAAAGAAAAGCTTATGGAAAGTAAAATGGTGAGTTTGTCTTCTGATGTTGGTGTAATCTCTGTTAGCCTCTTGCAGCTCATGGAGGTGCTAAGGAGGCTAGATGAAGAAGAGATTAGGCTACTGGTCACATCAAGTGAATCACCTGCAACTGCAGATTTTAGTACTGCTAGTTCAATAACTAATGCAGAATTAAGGACTAGCAGTCAGTTGCTTGTCCCAGGTTGTCAGTCTGATGATGCTCTGGAGAGACTTAAAGAGCAATTATATCTTACAACTTTGGCGAAAGATGTCTTTCTTCTGCAACTTGATGAACAAATGGAGTTACAAATGGAGTTCAATCACCAACGTCAACAGTTGCTTGATGAAGTTTCTAATGCCAGTACTTTGATTAGTGAAGTTCAAGGGAGGAATGAAAGCGTTGCTGAAGAACTGGCAAAGTGCAATTCTGAACTTCAGGCAGCTGTTTGCGCCAAGGAGGAGCTTGAGAAGCAGTTTCATACTGCTAAGGCTGAGGCTATGGAGATATCTATCAGAGCTGATGAGTTGCAAGTTGAATTGGAAAGGTCACATGGGGAATTGTCTAGCCTGTCGGTAAAGTTAGCTGATTGTAAGGCTTTGCTGTCAGATTTACATGTTGAGAATGATAACCTGAATGGGAATCTTAGTTTGTTGTCTGAGGAGAAAAAGAATCTTGCAGAGGAGAGGGGATATTTGGTAATTGAGAATGAGAAAGTTTTGACAGAGTTAGCTGAGTGCAAAGGTTTATTACAATCATTACAGAAGGAAAATGCCGACTTAAGTGGCCATCTTGCGTTGATTACAGAAGAGAGGATGAAGCTTGAGGAGTTACAAGGGAATTTTGTCCATGAGAATGAGAAACTATTGACTGAATTATCAGAGTGCAAGGCTTTGTTGGAAGTGCTTCAGGTGGAAAATGCCAACCTAAATGGGGGTCTTACTTTGGTACTGGAGGAGAAAAACAAAATGGGAGAAGAGAAGGATCATGTTGTTGCTGAGAATGAGAAATTGTCAATGGAGTTAGCAGACTGTAGGAGTATAGTGGCAAATCTACAAATGGAACACCACAAGGCTGTGGATGGCCTAAAAGTAGCAACTTTGCGTCTTGGGCAACTCATGGAGGAAAATATGAAGCTGTCATCTCGATCTGGTGAATTTGTGAATCAAGTCAAAGGTTCTGATATGCCAAGCCGAGGCCAAGAACGGGGAACTGATGTCGATGAGACTCACCGATTTCCCAGTGAGGGGGAGACTGAACCTTTCTTGCCTCCACTAATAAAACCTAATGATGGCCTTGTGGATGGTTCAACAATTGAGCAGCGTAAATTGGATATCTGTGATCAGTCTTTTGTGTTCTTGAAGAGACGCCTAGAGGAGGCAGAGAGAATGATTCTGAAACTTGAGAACGCAATTGAAGGGATGCACTTGCATTCGGTGTCCTTAAGTATGTCAAGTGGGAAAATGGTTGCGCCAGGGGTATCCAGACTGATTCAAGCATTTGAGTCAGGGGGTCATCATGATGATCGAGAGAGAGAGGAAGTGGCTTCAACTGAAAATCAATTGCTTGGGGACCCATATATGTTAACAATGGAACAAGCAGGAAATCTGAGAGCAGTGCTTAAAGATTTGGTTCAGAATGCTGAGAATGTCAGTGAAACTTTTAAGAGGGAGAGACATTGTAGAATTTTTGCTGATGCTGCACTTGGGGAGCTCAAGGTTACTTATGAAGCTCTGAAGGAACACTGTAGCAGTTCTGAAGCAGCAAAAATAGAGCTTGCTGTTTTATATGAATTTATGAAGCAACATGTGTTTGATACTGAAGCAAAGAAGTGTGAGCTTCTGGCTCTTTATGAAGTGGTAAGGCAACAAATTATCATTCTTGAAGCAAAGAACATTGAGCTTGTTAAAAAGCTTGGTGACTTTCAGTCACATATCAGTGAACTGGAGAGACAGTTGGATGGAATGCGATCTAGTTCAGATGAGATTGCTTCATCCATCTCTAATGAAGTGGAAGTTCTGCATAAAGAAATGGCTGAAAGGGCATCAATACTTGAGCAGCAATGGAATTCCACTGTTGCCGTGGTTGTTGAGACAGTTGGGAAACTTGACGCTTTGATTGGGAGCTCATTCTCCTCCATCCTTTCAACCGATAATAGTGATGACCAAGATATAGGTGGCTGTGTGGCTGCAGCTGTTGATGCTGCAACCAAAGTGATTGAGGATCTGCAGGTGAAACTCAAAGCTTCTAGGGAAGATCAAGATGAAATTCAGAGTTCATACAAGGATACGATTGAGAAGTTCAATGGATTGCATGAAAAGAATGAATTGGCCATTAGCATATTACATAGGATCTATGGCAACCTTAAGAAACTAGTAAATGATTCACGTGGTTATGGAGAACAGAACCAGATTATCATACAAAATGAGAACCTTCTAGATCCTATTCATCTTGACATCTGTGATACCCTCACGGAACAGCTGGCAGTGCTTCTGGGCGAGAGGCTGCAACTTGAATCTGTGAACAACGAACTCAACTCTGAGTTGATTGGTAAGACAAAAGAGATGGAGGAACTCAGGAGGAGAGGCGTTGATTCAGATGCTATTCTAAGGCTGGTTGAAGATATTGAAGGTGCTGTTAAGCTGGAATGCACTGGGATTGAAGATAAACTGGAATCACGCCTACGGTCTTTGACATCTTTTCTTCTTCAAAAATACAGAGAGGCTGATGAGCTGGTCAGTTTGTCCGGAGATACAAAATTTTCTAAGGATATGGAATTAAGTGAATTGCAAGGACAAATAAATCACTTGAGCTCCTTGATTGTTCAACATGAGAATGAAATCCTTGTTCTTAAGGAAAGTTTGAGGCAGGGAGCGGAAGACCTCGCTTCTGTTCGGAATGAATTGCAGGATAAAGTAAACGAACTTGAACAGTCAGAGCAGCGGGTATCTTCTATCAGAGAAAAACTTAGCATAGCTGTTTCGAAGGGAAAAGGTTTGATTGTGCAGCGCGACAATCTCAAGCAATCTCTGGCTGAGACATCGAATGAACTTGAAAAATGCTTGCAGGAGTTACACTTGAAAGATGCCAGGCTTCGAGAGGTTGAAACAAACCTGAAGACATATTCGGAGGCTGGAGAGCGTGTGGAAGCTCTTGAATCTGAGCTCTCATACATTCGCAACTCAGCTACTGCATTAAGAGAATCATTTCTTCTCAAAGATTCTGTACTTCAGAGAATAGAAGAAATTCTAGAAGACCTAGAGCTGCCAGAGCAATTCCATTCCAGAGATATAATTGAAAAGGTTGATTGGTTGGCCCGATCAGTTGCTGGAAACTCTTTGTCTCTTACTGATTGGGATCAGAAAAGTTCTATGGTGGGGGGATCATATTCTGATGCTGGCTTTGTGGAAACGGATGCCTGGAAGGAAGAGACACAACAGAATTCAAATTCAGGTGATGATTTGAGAAGAAAATATGAGGAGCTTCAAAATAAGTTCTATGGTTTGGCTGAACAAAATGAAATGCTGGAACAATCTTTGATAAAAAGGAACAATGTTGTGCAGCGGTGGGAAGAGATATTGGAGAGGATAAATATGCCTTTGCAGTTGCGCTCCATGGAGCCAGAGGATAGGATTGAGTGGTTGGGAAGTGCCCTTTCAGAGGCTCATCACCACTGTAATTCTCTCCAGCAGAAGGTTGATAACTTAGAAACCTATTGTGCTGCACTATCTGCTGATCTTGAAGAGTCACAAAAGAGTTTATCCGATCTCAGGCCAGCACTCCAAGCTGTTACTTGTGAGAAAGAACATCTCTCTGATAGTTTGGAGGTTCTAACTCATGATTATGATAAGGTCTCAGAGAAAGTAGTCCAATTTGAAGTTGAGAATGATAAGCTGCAGAATGAGGTAACTGCTTTGCAAGATAAGGTAGTCCAACTTGAACTTGAGAATGATAAGCTGCAGAATGAGGTAACTGCTTTGGAAGAGAGATTGGTTGAGAAAGTTGGGAATCAAGAGCACATTGAAAGTGAGATAAAAAGATTGGTGGATTTGGTTGGTGCTGTACTTCAGGATTTTGATACAGAAGATGTGGTTTCTGGGGGCACTGGTACAGAATGTTTGGAAAAATTACTGCAAAAGCTTGTGGCAAAGTGCACAACTCTTTCTGTACAGAAACCTGTTCTTGTTGACTCAGTTGACCCACAAAATGCAGAAATAGCTGGTTTTGTTCAGGATGAAACGAGAGTTTCAGAGGATTTAAAGGAGGATGATATAGCAGTTCTAAGAAAAGAGCTGGAGGAGGCTTTGCGTGATTTGTTGTGTGTGAAGGAGGAGAGAGATAGATATATGGAGAAGGCTCAGTCTTTGGTCCATGATGTTGAAGCACTAGATGTAAAAAGGCAAGAATTGCAAGGGCTACTTAGTCAGGAGGAGCAGAAGTCAGCTTCTTTAAGGGAGAAGTTAAATGTCGCAGTTAGAAAGGGAAAATTATTGGTGCAACAGCGTGATAATTTAAAACAGACCATTGAAGAAGTGAACAATGAGGTAGAACACCTGAAATCTGAGATTAACAGCCGGGAAAGTAGTATTTCAGATTATGAACAGAAGATCAAGGACTTGTCTACCTATCAGGAAAGGGTAGTAGTCCTGGAATCAGAGAGTTTGTTATTGAGAAATCAGTTGGCAGAAACAGAGTACTCTTTACAAGAGAAAACCCATACCCTGAACTTGATTTTGAATACTTTGAATAACATTGGTCTTGATTTTGACATCAATATCAGCAACCCTGTTGCAAGGTTGGAACAAATTGGGAGCCAGTGCCGAGATCTTCATGCAGCTGTAGCTTCTTCTGAACACGATTCAAGGAAATCTAAAAGAGCTGCTGAGCTGCTTCTTGCAGAGTTGAATGAGGTTCAAGAAAGAAATGACGGACTGCAGGAGGAGCTTGCAAAAGCTGCTAGTGAGCTTTCAGAACTCTCCAGGGAAAGAGATTTAGCGGAAGCTGCCAAACGTGAAGCTTTTTCCCGAGTTGAAAAGTTATCATCTAATCTTTCCGAGGAAAGACATAATCAATTTGCCGAGCTTATGGTGCTGAAATCCTGTGTTGTTCAACTGAGGAAGGACTTTTTTGACATTAATGATCTTCTTGGTAATGTTCTGTCCAAGGACTTGGAATATCTGCACAATCTGGAGGCAAGTGTGATGTCATGTCTGGAGCCAAGTGAGGTCCAGAATGTGTTTAGCCGACCTCTTGGTCGTGCTGGCTACATTATTTCCAGCAATGAAGAAAACAAGGTATTGCTATTGTTGCTGTTAAGCAGTTCTTTTGTATGTCCTCTTATTTCCACTTTTTGTTGTACTACTTTCTTTTTTTTTTTTTTTGGGGAAGGTAAGAAAAGTACTTATTATTTCTTTGACCTGAAATTTGCTGTGGAAAGAATGCAATGAAGATAGCTGAGCTTGTTTATGCGTGTGGGTGCACAAGCAAGTGCGTGTCTGCTTTTGCATTTGTGGGTGTGTGTAGGTGGGTGGTGTGCACAAATCTATCACTTTTGGGTCTAGTAACTATCTCCTGGGGTACAGTTCAAGTTTCTTTCTAGTGTTTTGTCCAGGATCTTTGACCAGGATCTTTGAAAGTTTGCTAATAAGCACATACTTTAGGGAAGATGGCATGTCCATGCTGGACACACGTGGGACACTGCTTTAACATTTGTTGGATACTTGTCCAAATGTGTCCCAAATATTTTATTATTTTTTGAATAAGACGCTCATTGAACACTAGAAAGCCGCATGTGTCCATTGCTTACACATCTATAGACCATATTGCAATTTTGAAGAAAAAAATCTTGAAATCAAAAAGTAAAATAAAGTAATATGGATTTAAA
>JAVXUM010000036.1:13156451-13190494 GCA_035590655.1 Pouteria glomerata
TTTTTATTCCTTCATCCATTAAATATTTTAATGTTAAAAATTCTAAAATTCAAAACATCCAATTTGTCTACTTGGATAACTTTCTAAAATGGATATTAGAAATTTTTGTTCTGTTTATTCGCCAATATGCATAATAAAAAAAGGATTTTTTTTTTTTTTTTTTTTACTATTGTGATAAATAAGAATACAAATGTGTTTTGTAATATCAAAAAATAAATTGTTATCATTTTCATATATACATGTATATTTATATAAAAGAATATAGTTATTTCTATTGATGTGTCCTTGCCATGTCGTGTTCTGAATTTTTTGAAAATTACTTAAACCCCGTGTGCCGTATTTGTAGACTGTAGCTGTGCTTCTTAGATATTTTCATCATAATCTAAGGTTCAAGTTTAGTCATCTTTCTTCTCCTTCTGTCTTTTTGTTAATTGGCAAATTTAGATTAATACTTTTCTTTTTCTTTTGCTTTTATTCCACGAGAGTTTGAAGTAGGAACAGTTGAGGCTTGCTTACTGTTCATCTTTATATTCAGTTGTTTCCAGAACAAGTGAAAGAAGCTTTTCAGTGTTTATTTTAGCCTTATTTTGTAGACAATTTTCAAGAAATTGAAAAATGAAACATGCGTCAAATATGTTAAGGTGAAAAATAATTACAGTTTTATTGCTATTCTATTGAGGCAAAACTTTTTATTTATTTATTTATTTTTATGTGGGTGATTGTTTCTATTGTTGCTCATATGTTAGAAGCATTTTTTTCCCTCTATTTAGTTGCACAGTAGACTCATCAATCCATTCATCTGACACTTGGTCTTCCTGCCCAGGAGAAGTTCATGGCTACAAATTCTTTAGTGGACTCAAAGATGCGAGAGCTTGTAGATGACAATACTTTTGCTGAAATTTGCAGTCTCGTTAGGTTCCAATTGCAAGATTTAATGAAAGAAATTGGTGCTCTGAGAGAAGAGTTATACAAACACTTGATTATATTAGATGAAGGAACTAAGCACTTGTCTGAAAGACTGAGCTTTTTTCACAGAGAAGCAACTTCCCAAAAACAGTCATTTAAATCCATGGAAGAGAACATAATTCGATTAGAGGCCATTGAGAAGGAGAAAGATACTGAAATTGTTGTAATGCGTAGAAGCATTTCTGTACTTTATGAAGCCTGCAGTAGTTCAGTCTCAGAAATTGAGAATTTGAAAGCTCAGCTTGTTGGCAGCGGTTTTGCTGCCACAGATATAGGTATGAACTTGGAATCTTCAATAACTACTGATTCAGGAAATCTTTTCAGCCGACAGACTATTTTATCCTCTGAGGAATGTATTAGAACTATGGCAGACAGATTGTTATCGGTTGTTAAGGACTTCACTTCTGTTCATTCCAAGATCATAGAAGGTGGTCGAAAAGAAATGAAGACTACCATTTCAAATTTACAGAAAGAGCTGCAGGAGAAGGACATCCAAAAAGACAGAATTTGTGTGGAGCTTGTCAATCAGATCAAAGAAGCTGAAGCTACTGCAAGGGTTCATTTGCAAGATTTTCGATCTGCAAAGGCTCGGCTACATGACATAGAGAGGCAGTTGGAAGTGAAGGAGGAAGAGCGTAATGTATTGGAAGAGAGAGTGAAAGAACTACAAGTTGGTGAGGCCACCTTAAAAGACCTGGAGGAGAGAGTTATATCACTGAACAATTCGCATGCAGCGAAAGAACGAGGTCAGTTCTGTTGATCTTTAATCTAGCTGTTTTTATTTATTATAATTAAGTAGGTTATTCACTGATTAAAATAAATCAAGAAGGTTATTCACAAAATATATTTTTAAGTTAAATTTATAATTCTGAAACAGAAATTGAAGCACTGATGCAAGCACTTGATGAGGAGGAGACCCAGATGGAAGACCTAACAAACAAGATTGGGGAATTGGAAACAGTTGTCCAACAAAAAAATCTAGATCTGGAAAGCCTTGAAGCTTCCCGTGGGAAGGCTATGAAAAAACTTTCCATCACTGTGAACAAGTTTGATGAACTCCATCATCTTTCTGCTAGCCTCCTTTCTGAGGTTGAGAAGCTCCAGTCACAGTTACAAGAACGGGATGTGGAGATTTCTTTCTTAAGGCAGGAGGTCACACGATGCACCAATGATGCACTAGTTGCATCCCAGATGAGCAACAAAGGAAATTCAGATGAGATCCATGATTTATTGGCATGGTTGGACACAATGATATCTGGAGTGCAGGTGCCTGGTGTGCATTTTGATGATAAGAATGCCGAAAAAGTACATGAATATAAAGAGATAATTCAGAAGCAGATTGTATCGCTGATATCTGAATTGGAGGATCTGAGGGCAGTGATACAGAGTAGAGATATGTTGTTGCAGGTAGAGAGGGGTAGGGTGGAAGAGTTAGCACGTAAAGGTGAATACCTTGAGAATTCTTTACGCGAGAAGGAATCTCAATTAACCAAGCTTCAGGGAGTGGGAGATTCTGGACAGGCTGGAAGTATGGCTTCTGAAATTATGGAAGTTGAACCAGTGGTATGTAATGTTTATTTATTTTCTCAACCTGCATCAGTAGCCTCATTTTAAGTGATAGCTGTTAGTGAATGCTGCTATGGTTTTTTTGGATGTTTATTAACATGATTAGAAATTTACATCTTTTAATATTCAAATTTGGTCTTAATTTTTGTATTAACAGCAACTATTATTTATTGGGATATTATTTAAGATGCTTTAAAATTTAGATTGAATATTCAAATTTGCTCTTAATTTTCTCTGTGTTCTTCGATTTGATACTGAAAGTTTTTGACATATTAGATCTAAAGCTAGTACAGCAATGGCCCTGTGTATTGCAGAACATTTGGCCACAATTATTTGACATAAAGGATATTTTTGCCAAATCTTACAATACATATACCAACTTGTTCATCATGTACGATGAAACTCTTAGCTGTTGTTTTCTTTGATATCAGTATTTCACTGTTCTTAAATTTTCAGTGGGGCCTTAAAGTGAAATGCGGACTCTTAAATTTCATTTAGTATGGGATGGCAATGGACAGCCTAAACCTGTATGAAACGTGGTCTATATTTGATTAGAATGTTTGTTTAGGCAGTATGTGCCAGGATAAGGAACTCTGATTCAATCGCACGAAGTACCAAGTTTACTGTTGCACTGAGTAAACCCTGATATGTGCGTGTGTTTGTGTGTGGGATTTTTTTTTTGAAGTAATATTTAACCCTGAGAATCTCAGATTAGGTTTATTATTGATTTTTTTTTCTATGAAATTCTTTCAATATTCTTACTTAGAACAAGCTGTGCGCCCTTCACAGGCAACTAAGGCCGAAGCAACCCCACTTTTTTTTACCCAAAGCTGCTGGTAATGTTTTGCATATTCAATGTAAAATGACAAGGGGCTCAATTTCAGTACTTTGTGCAAGTATATATTGAATAGAAATTTAGTCTCCTTTCTAGTTACTCTCATCTTAGTTATTGGTTCCTTGATCCTAAGTTATTTTGGGGTTTATGCCATTGGTTTTGTTGCCTTTTTTAATAATGAATCTCTTATATATATAACTATTAAAAAAGTCCAAGAACACATAAGAGTAGGGGGCTCAACCTTAAAATGCAGCTGTTAAGATGAGGGAAGTTCATCCCTTATATAAGAGATGTAATTTTTCTGATGGGCCAATGTGGGACAATTTCTAATAGCCTCTCTCACACGGGCCCGCATGGACATAGTTACAATGTAGATTATGTTGAGACCTAGTTGAAAACCCCCTCTGATATTATATTAAAGAAGCCCAGCAGTACATAAATGTAGGGGACTTAACTTTAAAACTCAAGTGTTAAGGTGAGGAAAATCCGTCTCTTACATAGGAGATATGATTTTTCTGATGGGCTGATGTGAGACAACTTTTAACAATAACTAGAAAAATGAATACTTTCATTTACATCTGGTTATTTTCTCTAATTTGTTTTCAGGGATGTTGTCACGCGCTTTTGTTAAGCCAATAAATGTGTTAGATTGTTCCTTTTTAGTTTTACTTTCATCATAACCTTGTTTTGTGTAATCTTTACTCCATCTTTCTCTATTAAAGCCTCGAAATATTTGTTTGAGGTTTCTAGAACTCATTCAACTTTGAATATTTCTTTTGAGTTTCTATTATGTTCTATCAATCCTCGAGCATGATTTTTTTATCCCAAAAATAGTACCAATAGCTTAATTCTGAACTTGTTTGCACCCTGGAAAGTTACCAAATTGAGATTGTATTGGGGAATGTCCACAATGACAATGGTGTTCTTTTTTTTTTTTTTTTTAAGTGGAAGAATGAAAGTTTTCTCACTTTTGAGGGAAAAATGAGATAGAAGAATATAAAGAGGGAAAAAATTTTCTGAAGTCATATTGATTAGATGCATTTCAATACTATTCAACTGAATAATGATTTAAAAAATCATATTCTTTTTAACTGTCAAAAAATCCTAGATGCAGGCAATGCTTTTTATGTGGTGTTATTTTTAAACATAACTTTTGAGTAGATATATTGATGTGTATTAAATTGAGATAGCTTGTCTATCTCATTCTCTCTGCATGTGTGTGTGTAATTTTGTTTTGCTTGGTGCAGACTTGTTAATACATAGTTGTCAAATTGAGATTGGAGCCATGAACTAAAGTCCCTTTTTCCCCTGTTTTACACATCACAATTAGAGAAATAGACATAAAACCTATGTTTGCAAGTGGGAATTAAAATTAAATTCTAGAAATGAAGTATTTAGACACATTCTACACAATCTACTGGTTAAAGCACTTGCTTTCATTGAATTAATCTAAAATTTTTTCTATTTGTTGATTCCCCTTATCTATTTTTGCTCAACTCAACAATACCTTGTCCCAACCTTTAAGTATACACTATATAATTTTGTTTTCACAATTCCCTTTTGTTATCCATATTATCATAACATTATTATTATTTTTTTTATAACTAAAAAATAAAAAATCATTTTATTCATATTGTTTTGATGAATAAAGAATTTTATTAAGTATGAAAAAGTGGAAGCATCAAGAAGATGTGTTCGTAACATTATATTATTCATATTATGTTATAACTTTTTATTATTTATTTATAATAATAAAAGGGCACAGTGCATGTGATAATTACTCTTTTGAGATTTTCATCAAGCTCAAAGATTTCACCTTTCCTTTTAGTTGGATATTATGTATGGTACCTTAGGTGGTGAGACCTGCTGTGTAAGGGGCTTGTAAGATTTTTAAGTGCAGGTCTACAGGTGGTTTAAGATTTGTCGGTTGAAAAATCGATTGTAAAGCAGGTTGTTTGTCTTGCACATTTTTCATCTTCTACTTACTCTACTTGCCTGTTGCAATGTTGAATTTGGAGCAACTTTCTCATGGTGCCCCGTTTTGGTGAATGCTTGATACAGATAAACAAGCGGTCTATACCGGGGACCTCCATTACGCCTCAAGTCCGCAGCTTGCGTAAGGTCAATAATGATCAGGTAGCTATTGCTATAGACGTGGACCATGGTAGTGGTGGTAGATTAGAGGATGAAGATGATGATAAAGGTAATGTTGTACTCCTGCTACTTTTCCGTATGAGGCTATTATTACTGGTAAACCCCATGTGCTAGTCGCTTATGGTTTAACCGTGTAATTGCAGTAGTAAAGTTGGCTTTAAGATTATAAGTTAGTAATGTTCCTTCTGCTTATCAAAAGAGGAAAAAGTGAATATAAGTTCCATTTGTTTTGGGAATTAATTTCAAAAGTTCTACTCTGAATTTAATTTGGAAATAACTGTGGTTGGGTTGACATGGATTTTAAATGAATGGAGCATAATGGCAGTATACTACTCCAGTGTCCATTATCAAAGCAATGAATCCCAGCTTAAAACGTGGGTGCCCCCTTGTTGGGTGCCACATGGTCTAAGCCCTAGAGCCACGTGTCAGCTTTGTGAGGTGATGTGTAGATCCACCCCGAAAGGAGTGCTTCCTAGCCACACACTGTCACTTGACTTGCCATACAATGGCATCCTCACAGGTGCCTCTTCCCATAATTACATGGAAGACACGAGCCACTTAATCTCAACACATTCTATAAAATAAGGAGAGTCATGTCTCCCGTTGTTCTATTGAAAACCCTCACTTAGGATGATCAAAGAGCACAATAGATAGGAGGCTAGAGCAAGGGGACCATCCCCCCTCCTTTCAGGATATTATAGAGAGAGAGAGAGAGAGAGAGAGAGAGAGAGAGACATGACTGCTATGATGGCCAATCATAGATGAACAAGTGATCCCTTGTGTTTCACTAGTCACATCAGATGAGCATGGTGCCACATGGCCCACATCAATTCCACATTGCCATGAAACCACTGGTGGCTCCTATATCCCCTTGACAGCTGTCCATTGCCTACCTATGGCCTGTGGCTGTCAAGGTGAGTGTAGCCTTCCTAGGTTTGGACTAATATATAGCAAGAGGTTCCTCATTTACTCATCACTTGTAACTACTCTTATCACTTTTAGATCTCTCTTTCTTTTGGTTGTCTTATTCTCCTATTGCAGGTGGCTCACCGAGCTATTGTAGGTGTTTGTTTCCTTCCGAGGAGGTCCTCACCAATGATTCACTAGCATGAGAGTCTTTCCTTGCGTGCATAAAATATTTGAACCATTACAATATTTGGATAATTTACTCCTATGCACAAGATGTGTCCAAATTCATGAGTGTGAAATCAACATCTTGAATCACAAGAATATACAAAATTTGATTCTCGTATGGTGGTAGATGTGGAGGTCAAATTCCTCGCCAATCGTATCGTTTCTTGAATTTTTGATAACTGGAACTAAACCAAGAATGATGAGAATCAAACCAAGGCAAACTAATGTTATCATGTCCAATTCAGTTTTCAGTTCCACCGATTCATTGTTGAGGATTCCTTAGATCCATTTCCATAGGTTCATCTCAAGGATAGATTTCCATGGGGAGGAGATCCAATCTCTCACTCCTTTCATTTAATCAATTATTGCATGGCTTGTATTTACTTCTTCTTATTTATTTTTCCTAAAAGCGAGGCTGCAAATTTGGCTACAGGCCTGTTTGGTTGGATTCTTTTGGGTCATCCAGACACAAAAGTATAAAGGGTAATGTGTGACCAACATAGGAACAGAGGACATTTTCGTTATCAATGATATGATAGCCCAAAAGGTGGCCTTGTACTAGTTTTTGTGAGCATGGTATTTTGTCCCATTCGTTGTCAGCAGAATGGTTGATAAGATTTAAAAATCACGTTACTTACTTTTCCGTTCTGTCATTTCTTATGTCATCTCAGCTCATGGTTTCAAGTCACTCACTACATCAAGAATTGTGCCAAGATTCACGAGACCTGTAACTGACATGATTGATGGTCTATGGTAGGGTTTATCTGTTTTCTTTGTTCTATCTTCACTTGAGATAATGCTTAATTTTATAACCGCAATCATATTAATTTAATAACCTCAATCATATTAACTTATGCAATCTCCCAGGGTTACTTGTGATCGGACACTAATGCGACAACCTGCTTTACGACTTGTTCTAATAGTCTATTGGGCTGTTCTGCATGCACTTCTTGCAACATTTGTTGTTTGAGAAGAGACATAACTGGTTAGTGATTTCTATTTTTCTATGTTCAATCAATTAACAGCTGACCGCTCTTCTATTGCTGCAATTTTAGATTTACCCAAGTTCACTTTCAATCCTGACGCTGCATTGAAGCACACCAGCACACATCGAAGATGATACAACTAATTCTGATCTGCCCCTCATAAAATGAGTCTATCATTTGCATAAAGTCGACGTGAAACCTCAGTAGAGGAATCTTCCTGCCCTTGCTTGAAACCTTCCAGAAAGCTGCCTTGGACTATCTTGGATACCATCTCGCCCGGGTCTTCCATTGCAATTATGAACAACAGAGGAGATAAGGGGTTGTCTTGTCTCAACTCCCTCTTTGGCGAGAGAAACCAAACCTGGAGCTTCGTTAAGCATTGTGGAAAGTCCCACTAGAGATATATGCCATCTAATCTAATTTGTTGCCTGTATCCCAAAAAAAAAAAGGCCCATCCTCTTCATCAAAGACATCTTAAAATCCCTATTCATGTAGTTGAGGGAAAAATGGTAGAGACTAGATCTCTCTCCTCTCTCTCGTATTATATTTATAATAAAAATTTAGATACAACTGGTCATAACTATCCAAATTAGAAAAGGAAAATACAATTGAACACAGCTGTCTGAAGTCTGAAAGAGGGAAAAGGAAAATAATAGGATAAAAATAACTAATAACGTTAACACACTCCTTCAAGCTCATGCATGATACTTAGAACGAGTAATAATCTGTTGATTCTTGCTACTCTATATGACCAAATAACCCCCAACATAGTTGCAATAATTGGAGGTGGAAAGATGATCAGTACGACTCCCAACCCAATCAGGATAACTAAAAGCAAATCACAGATAGGGAGGGAGAAGGTGCAGAAAACAGAGAGTATGTATAAATTGACTAACAACTAAAAGTAAATCACAGATAGGGAGGGAGAAGGTGCAGAAAACAGAGAGCATGTATCAATGTCCATAGTATAGGTAAATATCTGAACAAGTAACGGTGAAATAACTAAGTTTTCCTGCCAAGTGTTGGTAGCGGACCACATAAGAAAAGGGCTTGCCCAAAGTAGCATCTAGCTTGCTAGAGTGATCCAAAGTTGTGTTAGCAATGGGAGCACCTAAGAGACGTCTTGGAAAGAAGATTCAACTTATGCTGGAGCTGATGGAGGGAAATACCCTCAGGAGAGCATGCTATCTCAATGGACAAAAAAATAACAAAAACACCAAGGACTTCAGTATGAAACTAAGTGCCCAGATACTATTTCAAAACCTCAATTCTCAAAGCATCATCGCCAAAGATAAACAATCAAGATAATAGTGTCGCGGGAGATATGTCTGACAAACACACAATGATTATCAGTAGAGCAGATAAAGCCAACACCGAGGAAAACATAACTAAAATGGTTAAACTAAGCCTGAGGATATTTGTTTGGCAAAAATTTTAATTGAATTAGGGGAAAAAAATTGCAATCAAGTACTTGTGTGTGTGTTTGTCTCTTTTTTTTTTTTTTTTTTTAAATACCAAACTATTTTAGTGGTGCTCATGCTGGAGCTGATGATTTGTATGGCATTTGCAGGGTCTTATTTGGTTGTGCAGCAAAGACAAGCCCGGGTGAACCCCATTATTGCCTCTCACTCTGATGTTCAAGCTTCTATATGTATAATATGATTAATTTTTCTCACAGGAGTTAGATTTGGTCAAATCAATTTGTTATTCAGCTCAACCAAGCCACTGCGATTTTCCCTCTTTTTTTTTTGCAATTGTAAATCGCTGGCTGGTTGTTTGCATCCAATAAGAAAAAAAAGCCTTTTACCAATCTCAGAATAGGACGTGGACTGACTCTTTGTTTTTCTGAATGGAGAACCATACCCATAGGTTTTGTACATTGTTTTGTTCCTGTAAGCTTGTGTATTTTTTCGAGAAAAGAGAGAGAGAGAGAGAGAATGAACATATTGGAGTCCTTTCTGGCAATTTTATTTGGAAAATATTAATAGCGAAGACTGGAATGAAGGATGTAGATCTTGATTTTTCTTTTTCTACTATGATGTGGGTGATACTAGTTCTAATTATTGATGGTGATGCTAGGGTTGTTTAAAATACAGTCATTTTGAACGTTGCCTCGACTGCGTTCGTTAAACACTTATATACATAATTAAATAATGTATGTGGAAAACATATTTATTACTTTGTATTTGCGTTTCTAATTTCACATGTATTGAAGTTAGAATGTGTTTGAACTATTATGTTCCACACTAAGAAGTTCATATTTAAGCTGTCTCGCCAGTAAACTTAGTTGGATCACACCATTAAATTAATTGGATTTATGAATTAGTATTGTACACAGCATTGATTTAAGGAGGGAAAACTAACGTTATATCAATGTTGTAAGTTGATTAAGCTCATAATTAAAATAAATTTAAAAATTTTAAGTGAGAATTTTAAATTTTTAGAGATAGTTTTGTCTTAATTTTAAATCTTTAGAGAATTTTTTTTTTTTCCCTCGTCCCTCTGTGTGTGACGTGTTGAAGTGGGTTTCAAATTTTCCTCGTCTCTTTGTTTGTGACGTGTTGAAGTGGGTTTCAAGTTTTAAAATGACATTTAAATCCAATACAGGTCATGGTATAGGGACAGGTCTTTGAGTCAATTTTTTTTTTTTTTTTTTTTTTTTTTTTTAGGTAAGTAAGATAATTTGAATTAATAGGGAGAAATTTATAGGAATTTAGGGGGCATTTCCCCGATGTACAAAAGAGTGATTAGATCATGTAGTTGTAAAATTATAATTTTTAATATAGATTTAAAAATACATCGATAAAAAGAGTGATTTTTAAAATAGTTATAAAATTATACGACTATAATTATATATATAAAAAAAAAGACATACTTTTAAATAAACAGACGAAGAATATAACTCTTGACATGAATAAATTAGGAAAAATAATTGATGCAGTTGACTTTAACGATTTTTTGAATTAAAACTTAAATTTAAATTTAAGCAAGTAGGCAAGCTTAATTATAAGAATTAACATATAATTAGGTTTTAAGTCGAAAACTAGGCTCGATCAACAAATTAAGAGTAACGATCATATGTGTTGCTATCTACTTTTGATCTAACCATATTTCCATTTTACGGTCCATTATTCACCCTTCTCTAATTAACTAGGCACGTTTGTACTTATTATTTTTAAGAAATAAACTAATTCCTTAAAAATCTTTTATTACACAAATTCTTTTGTTAATTTTAAATTATATGAATTTTTTAGGTAATAAAAAGGCATTCTAATAAATTATAATGTTTGTATGAAAATGAAAAACAATTAAAGCCCGTTTAAAAGCAAAAAAAGAGAGTAAATTTTGGCAACTTTTAATTTTTTAGGCGTTTGATAACATCTAAAAAATTATTAAAAATTTCCTTTTTTTTTTTTACCAAATAACCAAAGATTTTTAGAAGTACTTAAAATTTTTTTAAAAATTCCTCCAATCTTTTTATCAAACAACTAAAATTTACTAAAATTTATAAAAATTATTAAAAATTTTAGATTTTTATCAAATATATAAAAAATTGTACCTGATAATTTTTATAAAAAAATTTTGTTTCCAAAGGGGCACTTACTCGTGGGTAATGGCAAAGTTTAGATTTTTACTAAATATATAAAAAAATTATGCCTAACAATTTTTATCAACAAAATTTTTTAAAAATTTCATTTTCAAACGGGCTTTTACCTTTATTAATTTGTTAGTACTCATCTAAAAATTTGATATTTATTAGAGTAATGATAAATTTTATATTTTTAATAAATATATAAAAAGTTAGCTTTAGAAATTTTTAATAATTTTTAATCAAAAGTAATTAGTTACAATTTTTGCTGTATTTGGTGAAGCAAGTTATAATTTTTAACAACTTTTTGTAACTTTTGGATATTTGATAAAATTTTTGGTAACTTTTAATAACTTTAGCAATTTTTTGATTGTTTACTAAAATTTTTAACAATTTTTAATAATTTTTAGTAACTTTTGTATATTTGGTAAAATTTTTGTAACTTTTAAATAAAGTAAATAATTATAACAAGGTGAAAAGTGACAATTTTTTTGATGTTTTTTCAAATACCCAAGGAGTAGAAGTTAATTTCTTTTTATTAGAATTTGCACTGCGAAACATGATTCTGATAATTTTTATCGAATTTTTTTTTGTTTTGCAGTTAATTTAAAAAATTATTTGGTTTTTGCAGCCTGGATGAAAAGATTTGTAAAAATACTGACCCCAAAAACGCTGTATAGGACAGCGACAGTGAAAAGGCAATTTCATATTGGGAGTTCTGTAAAATTTAGCTTAACTCGCTTTATGAAACAGCGATTTGGTCCGAGTAGACGTTCGTTCGAACCATCGAACGCTGGTTCGAACAGAGGTTCGTTCGAACGCTGGTTCGAGCAACGGAGACCAATGCAAGTGAGAGCCTGAAAAAACGACAAAGTCCATAAAAAGCTGTTCGAATATTGGTTCGAGCAACAGAGGCCAAATTGAGTGAAACTTGGAAGAAACAGAAGAAAAAGCTAAGTGTTGAAAAGTTGGTTCGAAATCAAGCTCTGTTCGAACGCTGGTTGGTTAAGGTCCGAAACTCCTCGCTGTTTCATAAAGAGACTTTAATGTCGCTATCCCAAATAGCGATTTTGGACAAACGTAAACTGAAGTCTTGCGTTTTCATTGTCGCTGTTTCAAATAGCGTATTTGCGGTCAGTATTTTTACAAATCTTTTCATCCGCGCTGTAAAGACCAAATAATTTTTTAAATTAATTGCAAAACAAAAAAAAATCCAATTTTTATCAACATAAAATTTTTTGAAAATTTTATTTCCAAGCTGGCTCTCACTCATATTAATTTGTCATTGATCATCTAAAAATTTGACATTTATTAGAGTATATATATTAAAATGGAAACACGCCCATCTTCAAGTTTCTAATTCCGAGTTGAGGGTATCAATGAAAACCCTATATCCAATCTGCAGCCGAGGCGGAGTTGTCGATGCACTTCTCCGATTTTCCTCTCGATCTCAACTGGTTCCTTCAATTCGTTGTCGCAGCTTTCGTTATTGCCCTTGGATCGCTATTTCTGGTGAAGAAAACGGCATCTAAGTACTTGATGGTCGACGCCAATTTCGACTCCTCTGACCCTGTAGCGCTGCCGCTCCACGGTGGCCCCGGGATGCGGGTCGGCGATTCCTGTGTGGTTTGCGGCAATTTGACGACGAAGCAGTGCTCTGGATGCAAACTCGTCCGATACTGGTTAGCTTTCAATTGCTCCGATTACTTCCTATTTGTCAATGGTTATATAATGCTTGTTTATGCACCGCAAATGAAGATTATATAAATATCAATTTGGCGAATATTTTCCCTCTCTCCTTGTATGTGGAAAAAAAATCCAGCGCTAAAAATGTTTCTTCTTTCACTAACTGGTACATAAATTTCTGAAATTTAGGTTATTGAGTTGTTCTATTTCTAGGTTGTCTTGTTTTTTGATGTAGTGTTTATGTTATGTTTGGAACGTGGATTAATGGAAGTAAAAGAATAGTGAAGGAAAATGGTAGGATATCAATATGAAGTATAGAATTGAAAAAATTATTTAATTTTTGAAGTTGATTAAAAAAAGAATTGGTTACGGGGTGTGGGGGTATTGGAGTGACGAGGAGTACTCCAATGTCTGGGAACAATGCTCGACGTCGTCGGTAGCGGGACTTTGTTGGAGATAGAGAGGACGAGAATCGGGGCAACCTGGAGCATGACAGAGAGGGAATATATGAGAAGTTGATAGAATGATCAACATGTCCTAAATGTGATGCGTGGGATGGTGTATGTATAGTGGTGGTGAATGGTCAATAATTATTATTCATAGGTGCGGCTGATAGAGGTGAAGTGTGTCAGAAGTTAACTAGTCCATGATTATCAGGGTTATGTCAAGTGGATGGTCTGAGGTTTGAGCTTCATGAATGAAGTGATAAAACCTCGGACATCAGTCTGAGGTATGAGAAAGTCAACTTTTCTGGGGATTTACGATCGAATGAAAGATACACATGTAACTGAAGTAGTCGGGGTCAATAAATACTCGTACGGACTAGGCTGCTCCCTCTCTGGGCTGGCTGAGGTGATGCCTCGGCGAATCCTCCAACTCTATTTGCCTATCCATTCATCCTCGGTGGCCCCATGTCGAGGTGAGGTGACCCTCCTTGGACCTTGTTTCTGCCTCAAGGAATCGTGGAAAGAACGTAATCCATAATAACTCTTTGCTGTGGCAGATGGCCACGGGGTGAATATTGGAGGGGGATACTCCCTTGCCGCAGGTCAAGTGCCGTGGGGAAGTACCCCTTGCTGCCGGGCGGGCCTTAGTCTTCCCAGCTGACGTGTACTGCGGCTCTAATCTGTGCGACACCGAAGAGTCCATGCGGCACCGTATCCCCTACACGGGGTTAACAAAATACACGGAACCACGATCACATTTGTACTAAATACATGGACCACAATCTCTTTCTTATCGTATAGTGGGAGATATAAGATTGTCTGATTCCACCAGCAATGAATATGACTCAAAAGTTAAATGCTGACCTTTTGACTGTTAACACTATTCCTTATCCAACAAAAGTTACAAAACCCATACATGTTGACCTGTTTGATAAGTTATCTAAAAATGAGTCGGTAAGTTTTATACAACCAAGGTCCGATAAAAATTATGCTTAGCTCCTGAAACAGAGAACGTATAAAATAAGGAACCAGCAGCAGCTAGGATATGTGTGAACAAAGAACTCAAACACCACTGTAACACTTTTTGTGACCAAAGATGGTTCTTAATGACTTTGGGCTTATACTGGTCCATGGCTGGTTGTCTCTTGATTGTTTTGACCTAGTGTTTTTGTTTTTGTTTTTTTTCACATGGCAGTTATGTTGCAGCAGTTGAACTGTTTGTTGGATAATGAAATAGTGTAATGTTGTGGGTGTTTGGTTGGCAAAAGTTTGGCAAAAAAGTTCAATAAAAGTACAAAGATTTGATATAAAAGTGATATGTGGCAAAATTTGATTGGAAGAAAGTATAAAATATTGGTAAAAGTTGGTGGGTTTTGGTTGGTTTTAGCCAACCAAACACCCCCGTTATACACTCCTTGTACGAAAATTTTTTAGTGAACTAATGTTCTTTGAATAGTCTATATTACGCAAAATGGGTTATGATGGCAAAAGAAATTGAATTATGTCCATGGGAAACCGAAGCATGGATATCGAAAATAGGTGTAGAATCTTGTGCCGTATGATTTGGATTTGTCTCTGCTAACATATTTAGTAGCAGAACTTTTATGTTTCAATTAGAAGGGGCTATGATGCAAATTAATACTTACTTCTTGTTTGTTGCAAGATCCAAGCATAATTGATGAAACAAAGGTGCATTGCTATGGCTCCAAATGAATTGTGTTGAGGGGGTTGTTTTGGTTCTGCTTGCTAGATAATGGGTTGCTCGTGCTTTGTTTATATTGACACGAGACTTTACATGTGTTTCCAAGCACAGATTAGTCACACCCTATGCTATGTGGGCTTTGTAATGAGAATTTGTCAAGAGGGTGTGTCTATGCATCAGGCCTTCCTAGACCCTTAAATTTTTGATATTGGGATGTGTTCAAAAGTTTGGTATGAATATGTAGACATGTCAAGAACATTTAAATATATTGTATTGTGTATTATATAATATACCAATATAAGATACAATTATTATTTGAGAATTTGCTTGAAATTAAATGAAATTTAGAGAACAAGGATATTTTTATCTTCCACTGATGTGAAGAAAATTTTCTTTTCTTTGCCATCAAATGGGGAATAGGGAAATCGACTTCCCTATTCCTCATTAATGCATTTTACAAAGATTTCACCTTACAAATCCTTGAATTGGTGGCTTTCCATGTGATGCTGTCCTCCCCCTCCCCCACCTTGTTAGAATACAACTAATGAATTAGATTGATAAAACAATCAATCTCCCAGTCCTGTAGCCTTCTTTGAAGGCATAGACTCACTGACTTGTCAAATATGTCATGGAATGCATCCCTCACTCTATTACCACCATCCCAGATGTTGCTCCAGAACTTTATTCAATTTCCTCTGCCAACCATAATCGATCTGAACTTTGCAAAAAGTTATCCCGTAACTTCTGAATACCTTTCATAAACATGTTCCATTAGCCCACTTGCGAGCTTGTTGCCGATTTGGCCTATTCCTCCCCATAAATAGCCAGCACCGCCCTCGTTTATAACCTATAACCTCTCTATTTCACGAGCATATTTTCACAACCATGTCACCATAAATGCATTAAAAGCTTTGACTATATGAATACCAACTCCTCCCTTCCTATTTGGCTGCACGCATTATCCCAATTTTAAAAATTATATGAGAAATCATCCCCCAGTCCACCCCACAAATTGTCTCTGCTGCTTCTCAAGTTGCCTTGCAGCAGGTATTCAGAGGACATGCTCATACAGTTCGTTGAAGCATATGATCAACTCGTTGATTGTTGGGAGCATAGAATTGCTGGTAGGACCAATAGGCTGTGACGAATGCCTTGTTCGGTAGCAAACGAATAACTAAAGAAGACCAAGGAAGCTTCCTCGGCTTCAGGTGACTGAATTGAGTCAACAAACTATCTTTCAAGTCCCATGGCCACACTAAAACTAGACTATTCATCACATCGAGCAAGGAAATAGAGTCGGCATTACAGGTCCTGTCTTTGGCCTAGCCCTAGTGGCTTCCAATATTCAAGGGGCACACCAAAAAGTTCCGTTAAAGGCATAAAATAAGTGGGTATGTTAGACAAAGTGCTCTTAATTAAAGTCGGTCTAGCACCTTTGGATATAAGGTTTCTTCCACAAGTATTATTCGGAATTTCTCAATGATACTGACTTCACTTTGTAACCTAACAATTGCCTGGCTTGGAACAATTTGTTTCTTGCAAGAGATTTAAGTTTGATGATTGATATGTCTCCCTTACTGAAAAACTTCTATGCCTCTCTTTTGTGTTCGTAAAAGTTGGAGAAGAGGGCTGGACAATATACAGAATAGGACTTGAATGCAGCAACATTCGTCATACATGTCTGCGTCAAATCTTGACATAGTTTGACGAAGGACGTGTAGCAGAAGAGTTTGATGAATATTTGGACCATCACAATCGGAAGAAACATCGCAAAAGTTTTTATGGGTTAAGATAAAGGATTCTCATTTTTCATTTCTTCTCTATGGGCCAAGATTATGAGGATTATCTTGATATTGAAGTAAATTGTTTGCAATTTGATATTGCCCACATAAGCTGTCAGTTAGAAGCTTTACATTTTCCTTTCTCCACTGTTTAATACGATTTGATAAGTGAATAGCATGGTTGTAATTGCAATGTATTTCTTGCTGTCGGTTTTCTTGTCCAGGAGATAACTGTCATAAAGCTATGGCCACAGCTTTTGGAGTTTTAGCTTTTCATTTTTCTGTTGTATTTTGCTATCATTGGCATCAAGTGTCAGTATTTTTATAATTAAACTATTGTTTTAGTTTGATGTGCTGTTGCTTTATCTTGGTTACTGCTCCTTTTAGCTAGACTTTACAGTAGCATGTGGCTATTGATAGGTATGACTTTCTATTTTTTATATAATTTTTTAATGCTTTACTCTTCTTTTCATTCTTCCAGCTCAGAAGATTGCCAAAGATCCCATTGGAATGCTGGGCATAAGGCAAAATGCAAGGATCTTCAGTTATCTGGGAAGGTCAATTTAATGCAGCATGGACGGAGAGGTTCTAATGCAGTTACAATAGTTCCTGCTAGGGGAACAACAAATATTGTCAAGCAGTCAAAAGAGGCAAATGACCAACTTTTCATTAATTTTTGTATATTTTGGTGCGTCTTTTGGTTAAAATGAACTCATGTAACCTGAAAATTTTTCAGATTCTCTTCCCTTATGAGGATTTTATTGAACTCTTTAACTGGGACAAGCCAGGATTTCCTCCATGTGGGCTTCTAAATTGTGGAAACAGGTTTGTGTGTATACCGTATTACTATTTGTATTTAACTAATTGTTTGGATGGTTTTACAGGCTTGAGAACTTGAATTGCGTAAAGCACATGCTTAAGCATCCAGTTTTAACTCAAAATGTTCTGTTCTATTCTTTTTTTGTGCAGCTGCTTTGCTAATGTAGTTCTACAATGTCTTGCACACACTCGGCCACTCGTTGCCTACTTGTTGGAGAAAGGCCACAAGCGAGAATGTAAATATATATCAGAATTATTTGTGAAATATACTTTATTGACGGTCAGACAATTTCTCATTCCTGCTTGTTGTTTCTTGTTTCTCAGGTAGGCGGAATGATTGGTGCTTCCTCTGTGAATTTCAGACCCATGTTGAAAGAGCCAGTGGTAGTCGGCTTCCTTTTTCACCAATTAGCATTCTCTCGCGGTTACCTAATATTGGCGGTAACCTCGGCTATGGAAAACAAGAGGATGCCCATGAGTTCATGAGGTCCTATTACTTGCTTTACTCGTAGTTTAATAAAGTTTCTCTTTTTATGCCATCCTATCCCGAGTCACAATCATTCATTTAGGGGTGATGAATTGCATTCCAATTCTTGAATTCGAATTAGTGAATTCAGGATGAATTCTGGTAAAAAGGTCGAATTAGTTAGGTCAAGTCATCAAATTAGAAATGAATTCATTTTTTATCCATTATTCAAAAGATACAAGTAATATCATGATGATTAAAGTACCATAAATCATTATGGATGATCTTGAGATAACTTATTGGAAATTAGAATGATTATGTATAAAATTATTTTACAAAAATCTATTCCGCCTCTTAGAAAGAAAGGAACTTAAATCAAAGTACTTAGTAGCATGGCGATACATTTATACAAAACTTCTAACCCAAGCACACGCAATGAAACTGTAGACAGTCAAGTGACATTATTATGCATAAAATTATTTTACAAAAACTATGTACAAAATATTATAGTCGTATCACATTCACACACGAAAAGTTAAAAGATATGTTCTATCTTTAGTATTACCTTACACAAAACACATTTCAAATAGATATTTAAATATTTTTTAATAGACTGTCTAACAATGCTCTCGGCCTATGTTTTTTCAAAAGTTGACGCTCCCACTTCGCTTTTGAATTATGTGACTGGGATCCTATCTACAGTGATTTATTTTTGGATAAATAAACACATAATAATGTTTTTGATGGTTTGATACCAAAGATGGCGAAAGGGAGATCCAACTAAATGGGGTTGCCTGAAAGGATTATTATTTTTTTCTTCCATTCTGCTCAATTAAGGGCTGTTTTCTTTATTAAATAGCAACAAGCAGTGTCTTTATTTATTATTTCTATCTATGATAATTTTAGTCGGCCTGGCCCCCCCTCACGTTATCCACAATTTGGATGTTATTATTCTCTTTAATTGGCTCATTTATTAGTCTCCATTGTGTATGGCCGGCCACCTTAATTGTTTCCTCAATTTATCTTCCATTGGTACTACTATCTCAGAATCTAAGTCACGCATCCACCTTAACATTTTCGCCTCGGCCACATTCATTATTATTAATGATACTATTAAAAACTCTGGAATAATTTTTTGGCTTTTCTCATTGATATTTATGGATGATTTCCTATAGAAATTTAATATATTCATTATCTGAAATAGTTATACTATCTATCTTGTTTGATATGTGAAATTCTTATTCTAAGTATGTTTAGGTTTGATTTCAATTTATACAAAAATGAAGAAGAGAATATCCAATATTTTGTTTTCCAAATTCCAAGAATAATAAGAGTGCATTTGTATTTGTGGACTTGAAATCAAGAGATTTGGTGTTAATTGCTTTAGGGGTATTACTCAAATATAATTTTGTTAGTTCAGATAGGGGGTTTCATCATTGATTTGAATAGTTTAAGCGTGATAATTTTATGAGGATTTGAAATCATTGCAAAAAAGTCGTTATTTGAAATCCTTCATAATAATGGCTCCACTACTTTTTAAAATGGTGGAAATACTACTTTTGCAGTAATCATTAGCAAGTATTTGAAAAATTCCATATATTATTATGTACGTTGACTTTATCACTTATATTTTAAGGCAAGTTAATCTGAAATCTATTGATTTGGAATCCTTCACAATTTAATGCTCAGGCAATGCAGCCTTAATCAAACAAATTTCCCCATCACTTGGAATGTTGTTATAACTAATTTCTATGACTAGTTCTAGACAGTTCATTTTGTTTCAAGTTCAGTCCTTTTGCAGGTTTGCTATTGATACTATGCAATCAGTGTGCCTAGATGAATTTGGTGGAGAAAAGAGTCTTCATCCTAGCACTCAAGAAACGACCCTTATTCAACATATATTCGGGGGTCAGCTCCTATCTCAGGTAGCTTGCTGTTGCACTGATGAAAAGGGTTTCCATCTTGTTGTTTAAGTTTTGTTATTATTTATTGGTGAAATTCACCATTGTAGATTCTGACATTTTGTGGACCTTTTTTTTTTTTTCCATGAATACATTTTATTTAGACTTTCAAGTTAGAACTGCACGGATCATTGTTTCTAATTTGATTGGGCATGCATTGGGTAGATTCTGAAAACGGAAGTTATTGTCAGTTTCAGAAGATCTATCATGAAGATGTCATTTCTTGTTTTTTAGTCAGATGCAACTTTTTTATTTAGAACTGCACGAATCATTGTTTCTAATTTGATTGGGCATGCATTGGGTAGATTCTGAAAACAGAAGTTATTGTAAGTTTCAGAAGATCTATCATGAAGATGTCATTTTCTGTTTTTTAGTCAGATGCAACTTTTTTATTCCTACAGGACCTGGACTTTGAAAAGTCACTTAACGATGTTGACAATCTCCTCTGTTCTGATCTTCTTTTTGTACCTTATTGATGAGGATCTTATCTTATGTCTCGTGGTAGAGGGTGCAACGCTGGTTAATATTCTCTCTATAGTTTTGAAGTTGAAAAGGCAGGGTTTGGCTCATGGTTTGATCACAAGTTTTTGTCAAATTCATATTGTAACGCCAAACAGCTTCTCATTATGGGTTATCAATTAGTAATAGATTTGTCTCAAACCTTTGGTAGAAAGTTAGGAATTTTTGTCTAATTCATATTAGTAATAAACAGTTTCTCATTACGGGTTATCAGTTACATACAGATTGTCTCAAACTATTGCTGAAAATTTAGTAACTAATGTTTGCATTGCCAACTCTGGAAGCTCGTTAAGTTGTTGACGTGAGTAATGGTTATGAGGCAAGCCTGGGAAGTAACATTAATACTAAGGCTGTGTGCCTCAGTTTTCACCAAGCCTAGACTCGAAGTGAATTTGTTATTTAATATTTTGCTTTGTGTGAACGATAGCACAAAAACCATCTTGCTTTAACCTTTCCTCTTTGATTTTGTATTGCATATGTTAATTCCTTTTTACATTTTATCTCTTGTATTTCCTAGGTGATTTGTTCAAAATGCAATAATATTTCCAATCAGTTTGAGAATATGATGGATCTAACTGTTGAAATACAAGGGGGTGCTGCGTCTTTAGAGGAATGCTTGGACCAGTTCACTGTCAGTGAGAGGCTTCATGGAGATAACATGTATAAATGTGATGGGTAAGGGCGCTTCTTGCATTCGTGACTAACATCAATATAAATTATCCTTTTTATATTCATTTTATTGTTGGCTACCATTGTTCTGCCATATATATTCTTGTGTTTATCATTATGCATTGGGCATTTATATGTGAAGGGAATTTTGGCATAGTTTTAGCACTGTGTGCACTCGAGTCTTTTGTATGATATTTAGGCGGTGCTGAATTGTTTCGTGACATTTGAAGAACATGTCAAACCTAGATCTTTTCTTTCCCTTTTTTTCTTTTGGGTGGGGGGTGGGCAGGGGTAGAATTCTTGACAGTAATCAACACCGCACCTAAATATTCATTTTGATGAACATATATATATGTTTGGATTACCCTTATAAAGGACATTGCAGTCATTGGCATTTTATGCAAGTCTATGTTTGAAGTGGAGAAGTATGGAAGTTTCTGTTTGAAAATTTACCATTGATGAGAAGTTTAATTGTGCAAAATTTTTTACCTGAAGCATTCTGTGAGACTGAAAAACACCTTGTTTTCTAATTCTTCAAAGGTAACACTGTGCTATTCCACAATTAAAATGCTCCCGATGTCATTTCTGCAAGTAAGGGAATCCACTTCACCCATCTGTTAAATATGCAACAGTTATTTTTTATTTTAATTTTTTTGTAAGTAAATATGTGCAAAAGTTAAATAAGTTTTGGCAATATTACCTATAAAAGAAATGCTTTGTCAATATTAAGAGTTACTTGAATAAGTACTAATAAGAATATTAAAATATGCAAGGTCAAATGGGAAAAATATATAGTAGCACTTGAATGACTTAAAAGAAGTATAAAAATTGAGGTCATTAAGAAATGAAGAAATTTTGGAAGGGGTAAGGGAAATTTTCTTGAATTTTTTCCTATCTTTTTGTCCTGGGTAGAGAGGTGGTTGTGCCTTTCGTTTGTCCTTCCATTCACCATTGGACAAAATTGCGAGGAGCAAACTATCCTGTGTTTTTTTTTTCCCCCGTTTTCTCAATATGTTCAAATATTTTGTTTTATAAGAGGCTAAAAGAAAAATCTAAAAAACTAGTGGAACATAAAAATTGTAGGAAGGGGAGGGGTAAGGGTAATTTTCTTGGATTTTTTCTTATCTTTTTCTCCTGGGTGGAGAGGTGGCTGTTCCTCATCTGTTATTCCATTCACCATTGGAAGGACAAACTATCTTCTTTTTTTTTTTTTTTCCCTTGATCTGTTCAATTATTTCCGTTTCTTGAAAGAAAACACTAGTGAAACAGTTTTTAGAATCCCACTGCGGATGGCTGAAGCAAAACTCTGGTGGAACATAGTTGTTAGAATTCTGATACGGATCTCGCAATCCTATATTATTATGCGTATGATCTATTTTAGCAAAATAGGTCCCGGTTCTAGAAAAAATCCCTTCATGATTGGATCTTAAGAGCTTATTGTAGGATGTTATTGGATCACAGAATCTTAATCCGAATTCTAATCTTATTCAATCCAAAATTTATACTTCGTTTTGTTTACTAAACTGGTTTATTAAAATTATTTTTATGTTTTTATTATAGATACAATTCTACATTAGGTCTAATCCAGTTAAAATTAAGTTATCTTGAATTAAATATTTCTAAGAAAAAGAAATTAAGGTAATATCTATTTTATACACAGCAGCATTTCAAGGAAACTGAAGAATTAAGGAAATACAAATGCAATTCAAGTATCTCTATCAATCCAATTTAACCTAATCTACTTTGAAACATATTTTGATCAAATATTGCATGTACGCAAACCCATGCCCTTCTTCCTTTCTCTCTCTGTATAATAGATCATGTGATTACATTTTGCTCATTTCTTCTAACCCAATTTACTTTCTAGCTCATTTTGATTAATTTTGCACGCCTCCAGTGGGCTGCCGCACAATAGATCGTGTGACTACATTTTTCTCATTTCTTTTATCTAATTAATATTATGTTTATGACCACATTTTCATGTTATATATGTTTAATTATTTATGCTTCTGTGGTATATTATTTTCTTTATAAAAACTTTTTTAGTCTCTTTTTTTAAGGGGGGTGGGTGGTTGCATTAGTATCGTAATATAAATGACTGTGCATGTAGAAAACATATTGTTGTCAATGTTCTGCTGGAAAGATCACTGAACCAATTATGTTGGATCGTGTCATACTATTCCTGTGTGTAGATGCAATAACTATGTCATGGCATGGAAGCGCCTTACTGTTCGACGGGCTCCGAACATTCTTACGATTGCTTTTAAGAGGTTTCAGGTTTGTGCTCAGTTTTGTTTTATATTGATTGTTTTTTTGCATTTCTTTATTTGGTTGCTATGTTTTCAATAATTCATAGAAGATAAGTTCTATTTCCATTTTTTTATGGCACTGCTCTAACTCACACATGTTGGATCTGCATATGTGACGAGGGTTCTGTTGAAGGTTCCAATTGGCTGCGGAAATGTTATATAATATTGCCTTAAAAAGTAGTGGTCACTTTTTGTCCCTGAGACTGTTTGGATTAACAAAAGGGAAAAGAAAAATGGAAGGCATTCAAAATTACTTCTCTTATTGGGTTTGTGCTGGAAAATGGAAGGGAAGAGGCATGGAATTTGAGAGATTAGAAATATTAAATTAGTAAACTATTTTATTGATAGGGCCTTTTAATTTCTTATATTTTCTAATCCACTCAAATAAGAACATGCATTTGGGATCTTAATGTTTCCTTCTTCTTTTCCCTTTCCTTTTTTCTGACTTTTAACTTTGCTTTTTCCTCAGCAATTCCTAAATCCAAATGCACCTTAAATAAATTTTGAACCATATATTGTGGCATTTAGTCCTCGATTGTCCAGAGCTTTAAATGTTTCTTGTTTTTCTGAAATTGTTGTTGTTGTTGTTGTTATTGTTATTATTATTATTATTTCTTATAACATAAGATTTATGCTCATGTTTTGTGCAGAGTGGAAGGTTTGGGAAACTTAACAAGAGGGTGACTTTCCCTGAGACTTTAGATCTTAGTCTTTACATGAGTGAAGCAGGAGATGGTAACAATGTGTACAAGCTATATGCAGTGGTTGTCCATATTGACATGCTAAATGCATCGTTTTTTGGCCACTACATTTGTTATGCAAAGGATTTTTCTGGAAACTGGTACAGAATTGATGACTGCAAGGTAAAAATAGCTCTCCATGCATGCACTTATGTGGCACAGATCTGTACCCTCCAATGCCGCCAACAAAAAACAAATAAAGGGTAAAGGGGCTAATACCACGGTCAGAGACAAGCATTGTTTTATACGTATGATATTTTTGTCGGCTAATTAATCTAATGTTAAAACTTGATAATTTTTTTCCCCTTTCTTGCAACAAGTCTAAGATTTGGTAAAACATTATTTACCCTCCCAAGAAAATACTATTTCGATGTACTATTACCCAAGTCATCTCATTACACCCAATGAAGGCTTGGTGAAGTTACATCATGGATTGAACCCCAATTCATTTTGCTAATATTTCTGAAGTAACACGTTCCTTATGCGCATTATTACTCTCTAAATTTCATTACCGGTTCATCATCAGTTCGCAATTAGTGTGTAAACCTCTGTTAAAGTTGGACATATTTGTTCTCTCTTGTACTCAAATTCTCAGTTCATCTAACTTAATTCACAACTTTTCTCAGGTTACGAGGGTTGATTTGGAAGAGGTGCTCTCACAGAGAGCTTATATGCTCTTGTATAGCAGGTAGTTCTTATGTCTACGATATTAGTGAATCACAAATTCTGATCTTGAATCATGACCATATATTTTGTGCCTCAAGGATGACCTATTTGGTAAAATATAGTGGACTTGTATTCGTGATTAAATTGGAATAATGTGTCAAACTAGGGTCTAAAACATCAATGCCTGGTCCTTTTTTTGAATTAAAGGCCCGTAAACACTTGTCTCCTTGAGGAGGATGATGTAGATGAAAAGAAGTGGACTTTAAAAGGAAGAAAGGAAAAAGAAAAAGAGGGGGTGGGGTTTGGAGCAGAAGAAAGAGGTATTGCCTAGGGTGACACAACTCGTGCTTTCTCCTTTGAGCCAAATAACTTGTCTACATTCATTAAAGAAATGTAGTTTAAGCAGTCCACGCGGGGGCAGATCAGCGGTAAAATAAGGTCACCAATTGAAATTCCTCGTCGTGATTGAAATTGGTTAGTACATACTTTTAAGCCCACCAAGTATAAGACCTTTGACAGAAATTATTAATATAGACTATCACAACTTGGTTTGAACAACTAATGAGGTGGGTATAGAATGATCTTGTTTGCCTGTTGCTTTCAGGGTTTGTCCCCGACCATCATGTCTGAAGCCCATTAAATCTTCAAGCAAGGAGCAGCAATCCGAACCATCAGTTGAATCCTTCGGTGTAGCAGGATCAATTAATAACATTTGTTCTGGTTCCTTATCTTCTGGTGGCAACTCACAAGTAAAGGTTTCTACTTGTGAAGAGGAGTCATCTCCTACAACTAATTTTGAAGTTTTAGGAGAGGATTTAAAAAGGGCAGATTCTGGGTCAAGTTCATCTGTCCCACACAATATTGAAGTTTATGACAATGCTAATAAATTAGTATCGGGGAGTGTTTCTTCTCTAAGTGAAATGTTTAAGCCTGGAACTCATTCTCTGCATTCTGAATCAGCCTCTTCTAATTCTGTTGTTGAGGATAGAAATAAGGCTGAGAGTAATACTAAAAAGTTGACAGATCCGAGTGCAAGCTCTCTGCTGGCTTGTGGCACCAATAAGTCCATGGATTCTTCAATTGAAAGCTCTCTGCCAATGCTGAATGGTGTCTGTGATGCGGGAGGAATGTCTCATAATGGTTCTGTTGATGTTTTAACCCCAGATGAACTTGTGGCTGAAATTAATTCTGTTGATTCCAAAGGTGAGATGAAGAAAATGGTGACTGGAAAGGACTTGCCGACGTCTAGCAGTATCAAGGATGCAGCAGGGAAGTTGGTTGGTAGGAATTCTTCTGATGGTGTGACGTTGAAGCCTTTGTTTCCCTCAGGTTTCCTTGGGAAGTGTCCTGGCAATAAACCCATAAAGAGAGATGATGGGAAAGCCCCATCAGAACGGGGCAAATTTGTTTCTTCTTGCAACCTCAACGCAAGCACCAGTGGACCTGGTTTTCTCAATCAAAAGGATGTGGGAAAGCTTCTCTCTGCGCGAGCTAGTCCGTTGCCACATTTTGAGGAACAAGTTGGGAATTGCTTGGACAAGGACACAATGCCGCTGTCTAGTGAATCCGTTGAATTTACTAATATGTGCAATGGAGATTCTGGTGCTTCTGTTTCTTCTGATAAGGATGCTAGCGTTATTAACAGGATGACCAGCAATTAGCAGAGAAAACCTTTGAGCCGTGATGAGGAGCTTCATGATCCCTGTAAAAGCACTCCTTGAGGGTGGACTGGAACAAACTCTGAAGGACTCTTGGAAATAGATCTATAATCTCAGTGAAATTGCATTCAATAGGAGGAGGATGATGTCCTTCCTCGTTCATTGATATCAAATTTGTAGGAAATTTATTAGGCCTTAGACCCTGGGTAATGGTGTTGAAATGTAGATGAAGTTAGTGGCAGGGTGGGCATATTATTTCAGTGCTGGGCTGGATCAGTTTGGCGTGTTCTTAGATTCTTGAACTCGTGCAAATACGAGGTAGAATAATGGATATGACAAAAGTTAGATGCATTCTTTTGGGTTATTTCAGTGTTGGGCTCAATCAGTTTGTGTTCTTAGGTTCTGTAAATCATGCAAATACAAGGTACAATAATGGATGACAAAGTTAGGCGCATTCTTTTTAACCTGTTGAATCATAATAATGTCAATGATTCCCCCGTCGCCAAATGGTAGAGTAAGAGAGGATTTCTCTTCCTTCTCATGGGTTTTCATAACTATTTGCAGAAATATTGGGTGCAATTTTACAATTTTCAGATAAAAAGGAATCTTGGATTCTATTCTACATATGTTGTGATGTTCATAAGATGATTGAAACTTTAAAATATTTTTCATACGCTCAATTTTGGAAGGTCATTTAAATTTTAGATTGATTTTTTCTTTTTATTTGTTAACAATAAGAGATAAAATCGAGTTAGTTATTGATAGCAAAATTAGTTAGATATCAAAATTTGAAAATTATATATAAAAAATATTTATTAAATTTTAAGAGTGTCGTCTCATTCTCTATTTTTGCCCAAACTCCCCGAATACCCATCTTTTATGTGTTTAAATATCTTAAAATAAAATAAAATTAAATTAAATTTTAAAAATAAGTAATCTGTGTTCTAGAAGTGGATGCGTGTGAGATAAATGTATTCATTGAATTTATTTTTTTTATTATATTCTTAATTTTTTATATTTATAAATTATCAAAATACATAGTTAAAATTTTAAAATATATATCTTAAATAATAATAAATAGTGACATTAAATTAATTGCGCGCAACTATTACTATGTTTAATGGAGCATTGAATTCAGAAATTAAAATTTGAATTCTCTTTAGTTAAAAAACTTTTTATGTTTGGTTAATTTTTGATTAAATAATTTGAATTAACAAAGTTCTTTATTCGCAAAATTATGAATTCTTATGTCAGATGTAGCATTTAAAAATTCAATAAAAGGAGAAATTTTTTTGGAAAACGTGAATTGACAAAATTATTTTCGTAAATTAAAAGTATCTAAAACAGATTAAAAAAAAAATTCCTCTTCAACTCGTATTTTCATTTAATTCAAAAATATGTAATAAATATTAATAAATAAATTTTATTTTTTATTAATGGACCATTCGTTGCCAACCAACACGGCCTGTATTTTAAGAACACGGCTAGCGAACCCTACTCCTATGTAATATCTAATCTAGGGTTTGGGAAGAGCAAGTGGGTAACAATCAATCAATCATTCGCTGAAGTGGGCATGGCAGCCGCAGTAGCGAGGAGGTTACTGTTACAGTATTCGCTACTCACTCTCGATTTGAAGCCTCCTCGTAACTTCTCGCGCCTCCGTTCTGTTCTTTCGCTCACCCATTTCTCAACTACCATCACCGCCGATGCTTCTTCACATACCAATCGCTGCAGTTGCAGTAAAAAGAAGAATGCCAAACAGAAGGAGGCCAAAGCGGCGGCGGTGAAAAGGCGTACGCGCTCCGACAGAGTGTTCGACGAGGAGGCTGTTTTGCGGTACGGAGATAGCGGCAGCCATATACCGGTGATGCTCGGCGAAGTTCTGGAGTCGTTCGCTTCATCCCAGCTCCGATCCTTTGTTGACGGTACGGTGGGCGCCGCCGGACACTCTTCCGCGGTCTGCAATTCTCGTCCCCACAATTTTAATTCTTTTTTCCCTTTCAAATTTTCATTTGCAATATCTATACTGAACCTCAATTGGTATTTCCTTCCCCTGTGAAGCTAATCAAATGATTTAAGATGCCGAAAATAACCATGAAAAATTGTAGTGTGATAATGTGTTTGATAAATGGGTGAAAAAAATGGTAAATTCAAAATTACAATACCCACCCACTCTTCTTCCTTGACTAGTCCTACTAACAATTGTATAGTAAGAGTTGCACTACTAGTTTTGTTATAATTTGTTTGGTTTATCGTGAAATGAAGCATTCTTTTTTCTTTTTTATTTTTTTTCCCTTTCTCTTCTTTAGGTATTTGTTGAATATGTAGATGTCGCTGATCCAACTATGTTTTTGTGAAAGGTTTCTAATATTTGATAGGACTTGCTTATCCGGCTTTTTGAATATTTTATATTAATATTGTGGGAAGAAACTGACATGCTAATATTTGCATTTTTTTTTTCATTTATGTTTGTATATGTTTCCTTTGCTTTCAATTTGTTTTTTGCCATTTCCTTCATCTTTCCGTAGCATTTCCATTTCCAAAGCCAACCAAATCACCCTACCGAACAATATACTTGAGTAGGACCAGGAAAAGCTGACTGAAAATTGCAAGATTATGGACTGGGTCTGGAATATATGTTCACATTATCTTCTTCCTTTTTTTTTTTTCCCTTTATTGTTTCTATTTTTTTATTTTTTGTGCAATGTTGCAATTCACCCTATTCATGTGGACTGGCATGTTATTTTTTTTTGAGTTCTGGTGGCTAATTAGCCAATCACATTTCAGCTGAATGGCTGTCATTCTGTGTGAGTGGTCAGTAAGCTCACCTACAGTTAGGTGTCTGATGCATTGTTGAGTGATGGTGAATATTGGTTTCACTCATGGGCTGTTGACTACATTCGTTCTATATTAGTTTGTTTCAAAAAGGCATTATTCTTCTTCCATGGTTGTCTTGCAGTAAGAACCATAAGAAGTCAGTTTAGGACCACATTAATTAGAAGCTAGAATAATGCATCAAGTTCACAGACAAACCTCAGGTTCAAGGTTTGATAAGGTGAGAGAAAGACATTAGTCTTATTTGAAAATTGAGTTGTACAATTACCTGTCAAACCATCTCCTTCTTTTATTAGTTATGGAAGGGTGGTTGAGCCAATTATGTTTCAAATTTTAAGTCCGTTTAGCAACATTTTCTTAAGGAATCTCACTCCGACAATATTTTGGGGCTCCTTTTTTTCCCCTGTGATCATCCTTGAAGTTGTTTGAAGCCATTTTGCATACCAATAGATCATCTCAATCAAACTTCCCTCACTCTATCATCGTAGGCTTCTGAAGTTTAGAACTGTTTCAAAAATGGCTGTTGATCTTCCAACCATAAGCATTGCCCTAAATAACCTGTAAAGCTTGGCTGATAAGTGTGAGAATACAGGGTGAAGTCTGAGGGCCACTTATACAAGTATCGAATATTAGGTTTTGTAAACAGTCTATATCTCCCAAACCGTGCATTGGTGGGATAAAACTGAGTAATGGCAGTTATTTGTTAATCTTCAAATGTTAGTAGTGCGTTAATTTAGCTGCTGATGGTTTTGTCAAGTAATGTTTTCTTAATACGTAAATGTTCTTTTAAAGCAAATGGATCTATATTTTGGACAATGTCTCTCCAATCTTACAAACAAGTGCGATGAATAAATTATGCAAATGGTAATGTTCGGCAAAGTTTCCTTGCCACACAAAGTTTTAGTTCTTTTCTGGCCAGCTGAGACTTGAAATAGCCAACTTCTTGATGTCATGTAGCCATTTGCCGTCACCCTAATTTTATGGGGTTTGCTTTCCACCTTTTGTCTTTCCCTGTACAGCATGCTTTTTCTTTTCTGTTTTTATTACTTTATGGTAGAATCCTATTGATTCGAATAAGTACTCCCTTCTCCTCAATCTCTGCTAGTAATTTAAAATTTTAATTATTGCTTGAAATAACAGATAATCCAGGCCCATCCTGAAATGCAGCTATATATTGGGTTAGATGTTGATCCCATTGCATATGAGAAGGCTCAAGATCAAATCAATACAATAGTGAATGACGATTCTTGTGGTTCAACTTCTGTGTTGAAAGCATTTACCTTTCTGAAGAATTATAAAGATCTAAAGTATGTGCTACATGAGGTTGATGAGAAATTATTGATCTCTGGAGTTGACGGGATTTTAATGGACCTGGGGATGTCCTCCATGCAGGTTTTGTTTCTAAAACACCTCTCAATTCTTGTCAAATTGTTAGATTTTGGTTCTATGCAGATGCAATATTTAAACTTGCGATTTTTATTTCTCTCTCTCTCTCTCTCTCTCTCTCTTATGCGTGGGGGAGGGGGAGAAGTTTCTAATTGCACATTGCTGTATGTGATTACTTTTTTTTTTTTTTTTTTTTCGGGTTGCTGTAATTTTGAAAATTGTCAACTTATCTTTTTTTATTATTATTTATTTTGTCAGTCACTTCTCAAAATTTTACCTTTAAAATTAGCAGGTTGATGTTATTTATTTTACTAGATTTATTATTTTCTGGCTAGTTTGTATCTGAGTGATTAGGTTTTCATTTTCAGTTTAATTTTTCCTTCAGATTTCCAAAGCATGCTTCCCTTCTGATGCTTCCTCCATTTCTGTTCAGGTAAATAATGCTGAAAGAGGATTCAGTGTGCTATGTGATGGACCTCTTGATATGCGGATGAATCCAAGGGTGAGAACTATTACATTTTTTATTGCATGTGGTCATAAGGGTGTTTATAACGCAATCAATAATTTAAATATATATGTATTATATGTTTATTCTACAATTTTCTACACTAATTTATTTTATTTTTTGGATAAGTAAAACGTAACTATATTGAAAAACAAGGTATCAAGGGGGATACTACAACAATGAAGGCAAAACCTAGGCATCCATATTCTCAATAACATACAAAAAACCTCCTAAATCCACAACCACAATCAATCAAATAGTAAACTAGAGGTGACCAAGGAAAAAATTTTCAATTAATGTTACAATTACAACAATGTACATATTTAGAGCGAGGATAAAGAAAACTTTGGTACTTGATTTTGATATGAACCATATGATCAACTAAGGTCAATAATTTGGCCTAATGAAATAAGAACTTCCGTTGTGGTTAGTTTACTCAAATCATTAACTATTTCATCATGGAATTGATTAATTGATTTTCATTTCAATAAATGGCATTTACAGGGAGGACTGTAATATCTGCCACTTTATGGAAAATTAACTTTACTTTCTATTTATTTGAAAATAGAAAATACATAGAAAATTACTAGAAGTTTGGTTATCGACGTAAGTATACTTCGTCGTTGGTCCTTACTCCTAGCAGCAGAATGCCCATACATTTTTCTCAATTATCTGATTGGAACAGGGGTATGACAGGCAAGTCTTAAAGCAGAAGACATACTAAATTCTTGGCCGGATGTTGAAGTGGGGCGAATCCTGCGAGAGTATGGAGAGGAAAGCAATTGGCATTATCTTCAAAATAAGATTGTTAAGGCCCGTCAGAAGGGTGGGTTACATTCTACTGGTGAACTAGTCGATCTCATTCAGAATTCAACTTCCAGGATAAAAGGTGGGATGCTCTCCTCTGTACTTCGTAGTATTATCCGTCCTTTTCCTATCCGTATGGTTTAATTGATGAATGAGTTATGGCTAGTTGTGACAGGAGGGAGGCAAGGCTGGATAAAAACAGCAACACGGGTGTTTCAAGGTCTGAGGATTGCTGTTAATGATGAACTCAACACACTAAAGGATTCTCTTTATGCTTGTTTTGATTGCCTTGCACCTGGGGGTAGGCTTGCCGTGATCTCGTTTCACAGTTTGGAGGATAGGATTGTGAAACAAACATTTCTCGACATCATCAACAGCAGGAGAAGTGAAGGTGGATATGGAGAGGGAGAGGAACAGGCCTGGGTTTCGAGACAAATTAACGATGGCACTGATGATAAAGAAGCATGGATTAGACAGAGGATACAAGGATTGAATGGAACAATTCTCACAAAGAGACCCATAACACCATCTCAAGAGGAAGAGAGATTGAACCGCCGGAGTAGGAGTGCTAAACTGAGGGTGATTCAGAAGGTTTAAAGAGTAGTTAAAAGTTTTGGTGCCTCTTCTAATTGGGTCAATCGAAAAATCTTTTGCAGTATCTCCATTGTAATTGATTTATCATTGATGATCTTACCTTGATTGATTTTAAAATACTTTTGTCCCCTGAAGTTGTAACTATTTGTGGATATGCTATCAATTTTGTTCCTTGGGTGGGTTAGAACATCTCATTGTGCTTCGGATAAGATATTAAAATTAATAATTTATTTATTTATTATTTTTTTAATTCAACGGTATAAAAATCTTTCTGGATCGATAATTTACCGCGTCAGTTTTGATACCAAAAATAAACAATACCTATTCCTAAATAAAAATAAAAATAAAAGAAAAATATCGTCGCGTTGATTTTTTTGATGGGTTCTCCGGGCGGAAATGAATTATCTGTGCAAGTAATGCAGTTTTTTCGTAATATATTATTAATATGAGATGGCTGAGTATGGATGAACTATTCTACACAAATTTAATGAATTTATATGTTTATTTAGCAAAAATGATATTGTCATATTATTTGTCTTTCCAATTCTGTTAAAAAAAAAATTTAACTAATAATATATATTTTTTTCTATAATTTGTACGTACATAGATATTTACCTACTTTCGCCCGTTGGAGATTAACCAGTGGCCATACATTTGCCCTAGTCGGCCATTTTTTAATATTATCCGATTTGCCATTCGGGTATTGGTATTTCTGCAGTTCCGGGAGCAACTGCTCTCTCTCTCTCTGGGTGCTGAAAGTGGTCTGACAAGGAATCGCTTAGAAAGGATAAAAAAAATGGCGGAGGTGACGTTTTATAATAGTGGTCTTTTAGATATATAATTAACCCTGCATATATATATATATATATATCATTTGTGATGATTGATTTGGTTTCTTCTTGGATTTAGATGAACTGCTTTTTCCATATAAACTTCTTTTGCTTTTCAGCTTCCGTCGTCCTATTATTTTGTTTTGTGAGTAACTGATATATCTATGTATGTATCAATATGTTAGTGCAAGAATTAAATTGGAGCATTCAGGAGTGGAGCGATTCATCCAGTTCTAGAACTGATGAGGGCGGCTGAATGTGGGTCTTCCAAATTTTCATTCTCCGCTTTCCAAAACTTAATCCCTCCAAGGTAATTTAAAGTTTGTTATTTTTTCTACACTTCCTTTTCATTCCTTTTCCCATGGTGTGAACTTTTTTGATTTTTAATTTTTTTTTTTTTTTTTTGTTTGGGGGGGGGGTTTAATTTTTATGAA
>JAVXUM010000036.1:13194077-13206637 GCA_035590655.1 Pouteria glomerata
AGGACTTTAATACTGATCTTTGTCATTCTCTTTCTCATTGTAAATGATCGTTTTGTCTGTTGACATTGGCTCAGGGTGATTTAAAGCTTTCACATATTTTTGTTGATGATATATGAGAAGTCTATGCTAGTGCAATTCACCAAATAGCAAAAGAAAAGACTGATTATATGTGTCTGAATAATCCAATAACATAAAAAGTCAAGGCAGGTAAGAATTCTTGGGTTTGATGCAGAAACTACCCAAATAATCCACTATATAGAAAATTTGGTTGCAAAGGAATTGGACTCAAAAGAAACTCAACCATTTACCAAAACTCTTTGCTTTACTCTTCAATGCACTGATCCAAGTGAACTTTCACCAAATCCTTGATGAAGCATGCAATACAACTCTGAAATCCTTTGGATCATGATCACTCACTTGAATGATTTTTCTTAAAGGCTAAGATATGAGAGAAACTTTGTTCTTGAAGTTCTTTGTTCTTCTTGGAATTTTTCACTCTACCAAAGACCCTAGGTGGTGCTGAAGGGAATCAGGATTTTTGGAGATTTTATTAGAATTGAATTTTATTCCATATGTTAGGATTTTTCCTTTGGTATTGATTTGTTTAGGGATTTTATTTTATTCCTTGTTTAGTGGAATTAGGGTTTATAATTGATTGGATCTTTATTTAGATTCTATTCTCAGTTGCTTGATTTAGGAGATATGCTTGTTTAAGTTTAGTCTATGTAGAGTTTTACTATACATTAGATAGTGTTGATTACAATTATTGGGGTTGATCATGTGATTGACATAATCCATTATACACAGATTTACACACAGCCATTTGCCATGCTGCCAATATCTGCTGTTGAGGTCCCTGGGAATTTGTAAGTAATTTAACTAGATTATGTTTATTGCCGATTACATGAAGGATTAGTTCTAGGATATTTTCTTTGGAGAATGATTGTTTGCTACCGCTAGTGTGTGCATAACAGTGTATTCCTATATGTAATTGCCTGGAAAGTTGCACCAGCCAATTATCTATGTGATGGACAACCCATAGCAGTGTATTTATCTGTAATTGGATGATAAAACCAGTACTATATATATATATTCTTTAAACTTCTAATGGAAGGCCTCTTTACGTAGATGGGTGGAAATCTAGTGTATGATATTAAGCCAATGGCTATTAATCACTGTAACATCTGAAAGTAAAGAAAAGAGATTCCAGAAATAAACTCTCTGTTCAATAAAGGAAATCTATCAAAAAAAATTTTTGTCCTCTTTCTGAAGAGCCTATTGTCATGTAGTAAACTGTGACACTTTATATCATCTTGGATGAACATCAATTTATGGCATGAGGTCTATCCTGTACTATATATAATGCACTGAATTTTCTGGTTCTAAATTTGAAGTGGTCCATACTGGTAGCAATATATGCAGTAATTTTTTTTTTTTTTTATTGGACGGAAGTCTTAAAACTTTGGAACACCCTAGTTTCTTGAACTAGGCTTGTTCTGTTCATTTTGAAGCATAACGAAAGTTTCGTTGCTAACTGTTAGACAATGAGTCACCACGTCACCTAAAGCTTAAGTTGTTAGGAATTGGACAATTTTATTATTTACATTAGTTTATTTTCTCTCAACACATCCCTTCAAGTGTGGCAAAACAGAGTTTTTTGATGGGGGCTAAACATGTGCGACTATTAACTTATTTGGGTGATAGTGAGCTTCGAACTTAAGATTTTTGTCTGCTCTGATACCATGTCAAAAAACAAAGGATGAATGAAATGCTTGACACCCTTTGGCTAGTTACCATGTATATTTATATTTTTAGAGTATGTTCAATCTAGGAAATGATACATAGAATTAAATCCTATACTAATAAGGAAAGAACCAACCTAATTATAAGATCTCATATCTCAAACAGTAACATATGAGCCAAGCTTCCAAATTGTGTCAATCTTCTTGGGTTCTTGCAGCATAAGATCTCTCTCAATCCTGTTCTAGGTCAGCATCCTTGCCTGATATTCCTTGTGTTATCTTTTCACTGGATAGAACTGCATATTGGAAGACATTTCTCTTGGTATTTCAAAAAATTTTACATCGAAAGTTCTAAACCAAGTTCATTTCATGCGCTCTAGGCTAATATTATGAGCTACTTCCCGGAGAGGTTTATAATTCCTTGTACCATGTAGCAAAGCATTAACTTATGTTTCGCTGTTTCATCACAGTAATATAAGAGTAAATTTCACTTTGTCCTCCTGACTTTTAGTTGAAATTGCATTAAAGACCTGAGTTTTTTGTTTTTTAACAATTAAAAGCCTCAGGTTTTTAATTAGTTGTAATCTACATCTTAGTGACTATTTTGCTCCTACACTCCTACCATTACTATCCAACTTTCAAGGACAAAATGGTCACTAAGGGTGGACATTGCAACTAATTAAAAGCGTGGACATTGCAACTAATTAAAAGCTCAAGACTTTCATTGTTTTTTTTTCTTTAATAATAATAATAATAAAAAAAAAAACTTAGGTTCTAAAGTGAAACTCTAGTTAAAACTTGGGGCAAAATGAAATTTTCCTGTAACGTAATATTTGATAAATATGCGTTGCTAGCTGCAATTTCACTTGCATCGTATTCTGACAGCTAATTATGGTGGTATGCAGAATGATGCAAGCTCTTCTGGACAGGCTTGTGCCATTACTCCTGCAGCAATTGCTACAAGATTATGATAAATGGGTTCAAGTCCAACAACAGTGTAAATACTTGAAATGAATCCGGTCCCCAATATAGCTGTAAGTTCTTCGTTGACACGTCAGTTCCTCGATTGAGCTACATAAGTTTTTTTTAACCCTCAACGTGTCTAAAATTTGCTCAGGCTTAGTTTGGTAACATAGAAGAACTTGATATTTTTTTACTCTTTTTTTTTTCCTCCGCTTTTACCTTTGAACTGAAACTTGAAAGCTTTAAGAATTTTGAAGGTTCTTAAGCATGTTGTTCACGTTCATTAAAAAAAATGATTATTAAAGAAAGCTTCTAGGGGAATCAAATTGCAGGAAAAAAAAAACCCATACAATTGTTCTCCCTTTTTTTTTTTTTTTTGAACTTTATAAATGTGAATAACATGGCTAAGAGAGAAAAACTGGTGAGAAAATTCTTACCAAAAAAAAAAAAAAAAAGTTGGCCTCGATGTTGCCAAACAGAGCCTAGCTTGTTATTGGAAATCCTACAAATGTGATATAAATTGCTCCGCCTCAAGTGAATTAGAAATTCTGTGTTCTTGTTTAGTGGGAAACCATATTTTTCCTTCTCAATCAATTTTTTATGGCCTCGAGTGGTAACTGTGTGTCAATGTTATTAACTAGTAGTTTCATTCCCTTATTGGGAAAGCATTTCTAGTATTCTAAGTAACAAGACAATCATATATATATATATATATATTTCAGTAATTACTTGTATAGTTGTTGGTAATATTGTACAGGTGAAAGTTTGCAAATTAAGGATCTGAAGTTCAGATTTTAACCCTCATCTCTCACACTTGTTTTCGTTGCTGACAACAAGCGACCGACGACTATAATGGAAGAAAAAGTCGAAATGTAGAAAACGCGTATTGTTATCCTTAATTGTATGAAAATGTAGAGATGTGATATTAAAGTGGGCTTTGCATAATTTTATTTATTTTTTGATTTTGCATAAATAAATTAAATTGTCTAGGCACTATGGTTGTGTTTGTGTTTACCAGTTGTGTTCCACTTTGATTTCTAATTTCATTTGCAATACCCCTAATTTTAATTAATTAATTAATTATTATTATTATTATTATTTTTTTTGTCTTTTCGAGTTATGTTGAGATATTTTAAAAGAAAAAATGTAAAATAAAAATCATCTTGAATGAATTTTAATAGGCGTTTAACAAGAAGTCCCATTAAAAAAAAAAAAAGACATCATTGAGTAATGAGACTTAAAAGCCGATCATGGAATTTGACTTCTATTTTGTTTTATAATATTAATGTTTAAAAAGACGTTGTGTTGATACTTTATTTAGAAGTGTCAAAAAAGTTTATCAAAATGTGTCTCACTATTTTTTATTGTCATTTGTCTTGTCCATGTTGAATGTTATTGAGGTGTGTTAGACACTTATGGTGTGTTTAGTTTATTAAAATTAATTAAAATATATTAATTTTTATCAATTTTTTCTTATTTTCTTTTAATTAAATTTTATCATATATCACTTTTATATCAAATATTTATATTTTTGTACTTTTTGTCATCCAAATATCATCTTATTTAAACATATTTCTTTATTTTTACTTTTTAAAATCAATATGTACTACTTGTAAGATATCCAAATCACCTTAGCAACACAAAGGTTATTTCAATCGCAAAGGGGCTAGTGGTCAGGTGACTTTTTTTTAATTAATATTTGTTTGTGGTTGAGAAAAGTTGAAGGAAGTTCAAAAGAAAGAAGGAAAAGGGTAAAATTGATTTTTTTTTTTTTTTTTTTAAAGTAAACCAAGCAGCCTCTTCACAAAGATTAATGGCTGACATGACATAAGCGGATATCTCAAGCGCAGAGCGCCCTTAATTTTATTGATCAAGAAGGTTGGGCAAGGAGTAATTGCATAAGGGATGTGTGAGAGCAATGTTAAATGCATGCATGTGAACTTGTTAGCCTCTCTCTCACTATGCCCAAAATTTGGACAAAGTCCGTATTATTAGTCAAAAGATGCAGCCTTTATACTTGGTCTGCAAGATAGAAATAACAGCGATCGACTAGTACGGAGAGAATATCACTCTTCACACTGCAAGCATAACTTCAGCTTTACTGCGAGAAAAAGCATAACATATATATATATATATATTCCAACAAAAAGTTATAATAAACTTGAAAGAAAATCAAACCTTTTCTTTCCATGCAAACAATTCTCAGAAAAAAGTCATCAAAAAAGTAGAGTCTCTTCCAATATAAAAAAACAACCCCACAAATATGGAGTTCCTATTTCATGCATGCCCATTTTCCAAGCCAAAAAATTGCCAATGGCATTAGTCAGTTTTCTTCTCATCCTCATTCTTCTACCTTCCATTGAAGTTCTCTCCCACGAAAGTACCCTTTCAAATCATGACCATGACTCCCTGATCCTTCAGGCTTGCAAGGACATTGCAAACCAAAGCTGGTGCCGTTCGAACGTACGAGCCAGGCTGCTCGAAAAATCCGAGAACCAGAACCACTACTCCGTCCTTCAGGCGGCACTCGAGTCCGCCCTCAATGAGGCAAGACAAGCCATTGAGACGGTCACCAAGTTCAATACTTTGTCGACGATTGATCTCCGGGAACAGATTGCGATTGAGGACTGCAAGGAGCTCATTGATTTCTCCGTCTCGGAATTGGCGTGGTCTTTGGATGAGATGCACAGGATCCGCGCTGGCTCGAAAAGCCTTCACTACGAGGGGAACTTGAAGGCTTGGCTCAGCGCTGCATTGAGTAACCAGGACACTTGCCTTGAAGGTAAGTATGGGGTTGACGCTCACCCAGAGCGCATTCTCGGCTAGCGACTGCGAACTTCCTTGTATAATAGAAGTATAGGGTTGACGCCTTGTGTTTGGACTTCGTGATATAATCCTTAATTGCTATGTGGAGCTCTAAGTCTTCAAAGTATTGACACCCTATCCACGGTGGTATATATAGGGCCCATTTGAGCCCTAGCTTTTTTTCAAAAAATTTTCAAAAATTTTCAATTATGTTTTGTCGCATATCATTTTTACATTATATCAATATTAATTTTTAATTTTTTTTTTAACTTTTTTAAGTACTCCAAATGGGCCTATATTTTTCAGATACACATCACATGATATGTTTAGTTATTTTATTTTATTATTATTTTTTTTCAAATATATGATTAACATATACTTGAATACCTCTCTAAAATCATAAAACTAGCTATATATATATTATATTTTAAATTATGTATTAAATTAATTTAGTTGTTCATGTTACATTCATGTATATATATAGATAATCAGAATGTATAAAATTGTATTTTTTTATATTTTTGTCGTGTTCTTTTTTTTTTTTTTTGGTTATAAAATTTTGTATCTATATTTGGACTTCTTAGATCATATTTATTTGTGATTATGGTCAAACAATTTAAAATTTAATGAACATATTAAATAATTAATTTGTTTTAAAAATTGAGTCAAATCTAGTCAATTTTCAAGTCAAAATATTTGGGTTTTATTTTTTATGATGATGTGAAAGAATCAACCTAAGGCATGGGGGTATTTAGAGTGATAAAAAATAAAAAAGAAAAAAGAAAAAAGAAAAAAATGAGATTTGAGTTGATTTTAGGTGTTTGGTGTTTAGTGTTTCAAATAGAGTTTTTTAAAGAAAAATAGTGACACTTTCAGACTTTTGTGGTAAAAAGTAAGAGAGAAAAACTGTGGGAACGGTTTTTTAGATCCGTTCCTATGGATTTCTGTCAGAAATTTTTTATTTTTGCACATTTCTGTCAAAATCGTTGGAATCGTCTTCCAAATCTGTTCCAACGGATTCAAAAAAATTAATATAAAATAGTTACAATTGTACTCGTTTGAAAGTTTTCAACTTGAAAAATATGATTATTAAAAAAATTTACGCATTCGGTTAACCTTTTTTCAGATTTTTTATTTTTTTTAGTGAAATATTAAAATTTTTTGAATATTGTAAAAGTGAGAATACCTAATAGAGAGTTTTAATAATTTGTAGAAGTTGTTGGAACTTTATTTTGTTTTTTTTAATAATTTGTAGGCACACTAAATATACCCACAGTTATTTGGATTCAGCCCTAGAGCGTAAACCCCTCAAATCTACCAATCTCAAATAAATCATAGATCTGTTCAGAATTATCACAGTGACATAAATCTGTTCATAGTGATCTAGTTTTACCTAAGGGTAAAGCATAAATGAGGATAGATTTTATTGTCAAATTTTGAACCCATTATGTACTTTTTAGTTTTAGCTCCTACAACTTGTGTCTAAGCTAGCGTATGGGGCCATAATATTTGTGTTTCATGTCACAATTTATTAATATTCTAGTAAAATAATTTGTATTCGTGTCGTGTTGTATTTGAGTTACGTCATCGAATTACGTCTAATATTATTAATTCCCTAATTAATTAAAAGGTTTCGAGGGGACAGACCGGCACGTCGAGAGGTTCATCAGAGGAAGCCTAGAACAAGTCACGCAGCTCATCGGCAATGTGTTAACCTTGTACAGTCAACTGCATAGCTTACCCTTCAAACCGCAGAGAAATAACACCGCAAAAGATGAAACTAGGGTTTTTCCGAAATGGATGACGGAAGGAGACCAAGAGCTCCTGCTTTCGAGTCCGAAAAGAATGCACGTGGATGCGATCGTGGCGCTGGACGGGAGCGGCCATTATCGGTCGATCACGCAAGCAATCAACGAATCCCCTAGCTATAGCATGAGGAGGTATATAATTTATATTAAGAGAGGAGTTTATAGAGAGAACATTGATATGAAGAAGAAGAAGACCAATATCATGTTTGTAGGGGATGGAATTGGAGCTACTGTGGTGACGGGGAATCGGAACTTCTTGCAGGGATGGACTACCTTTAGGACTGCTACTGTTGGTGAGTCTCTCTCTCTCTCTCTCTCTCTCTCTCCCCATTTTTAAAGTTTGATTCTTGTGAACTATTTTTGTGTACTTTGACTTGTCAAAATAATACTCTAACTTTAAATTAATTTAATTTTTTTAATAAATTTAAAATATTAATAATATTTTAATAATTTTATATTTAAAATCAAAGAGATATTTAAAATCAGCATTAATTTTTCATATTTTTATTTTGATCTTTTTCACAACTCGGAAGGCCCGAAAATTTAAGAAATGACTAGACATAGAAAAGAATACGTGACACAAATGCAATGTTAATGACTTCGTTTTCTTTCAATCTCTTGCTGTTTCCAGCTGTTTCCGGGAAAGGATTCATAGCAAGGGACATGACATTCCGGAACACGGCGGGACCGGAAAACCACCAAGCCGTCGCGCTCCGCGTCGACTCCGATCAATCAGCATTCTACCGCTGCAGCATGGAGAGCCATCAGGACACCCTCTACATCCACTCCCTCCGCCAATTCTACCGCGAGTGCCACATCCACGGCACCATAGACTTCATTTTCGGCAACGGCGCGGCGGTCCTCCAGAGCTGCAAGATCTTCACCAGAGTACCTCTGCCCCTCCAGAAGGTGACGATCACAGCCCAGGGACGAAAAAGCCCTCATCAGAGCACCGGATTTTCGATCCAGGACAGCTATATCTACGCCACTCAGCCGACCTACTTGGGCAGGCCCTGGAAACAGTATTCGAGGACGGTTTTCATGAACACTTTCATGAATGGTCTGGTCCAGCCTAGAGGGTGGCTCGAGTGGTATGGAGGCTTTGCTTTGGGGACTCTCTGGTATGGCGAGTACAGGAACTATGGACCCGGTGCGGCCCTTCCCGGCCGAGTCAATTGGCCTGGTTACCATGTCATCCGAGACGCTTCGGTCGCCAATTTCTTCACCGTCGGGAGGTTCATCGACGGCCGGGCTTGGTTGCCGGGCACGGGTGTCAAGTTCACCGATGGATTAAGCAATTAGGGCACAATAAAATTAAGGCTTTTTTTTTTTTTTTTTTTTGGGTAAGTAATAAAATTAAGGCTTTGTTTGGAAGAAGGGTTGGTGTGGGCTTCGCCAACCCACGACGGATAGTCAGCAGACAGCATTTGAGCAAAATTTTTCATTTAATCTTGATCGTCTGGCGTCCCAACGCACCTCCCAAACAATGCCTTAAAATTTCATTATTTAGGATTGGTTCAGTTAATTAGTGGAGTGACCATAAGTGTAACGTACCAGCAAATCTATATAAACTGTTGAATGCATGTATTCTTGTGCAGTTTAGTTAAAAGTGATAACATCTAAGTACATATTAATTGTATGAATTCAGGGTTTAGTATCATTTGATATCAGTTCGGTGACAATTTCGTTAGATTAAAATTTAATAATTTAAAATGTATTCAAACCGTTAAGTTTTAATGTAATAGTTCAGATCGAGATTATCACCAAACAGACAAGACCTTTTTTATCAATCTCTCCATTATTTTAATTATTTTAACCTTGCAAAATTTATCAATTTTTTTTCTAGTTAATTTTCAATATTTTATGTGAATATATAATGAAATGTTACTTATGCATGCTTGGTGAAAGATATAAAAAATGCTACCCAAAATGAATAAAAATTTACGCAATACAAGTAACAATTCTTGTTTATATTATTTTGTAATAAAACACTGGATAATTAATTAATTAAGTCATTGGTGAAATTTTTTAATTTATTTTATAAATACTCTTTAATTACTATTATTCAGTCACAATTTTATAAATAATTTTTAAAATCTTATAAGTTGTTTATGTAATTTTATCTTTGTAATTTATTAAATCCATTTTTTTTTTTTTTTTTTTTTTACGACTTGAAACTTCACCGGTTTATTATAGTTCTCAACGAACCGTGTAGTCGATGGGTAAATCGGAACTGACCCAAACTCTTACATGACTGTATCAAGCGAGACTCGAACCTCTTATTTCTCTGAATTTACGGTTAAGGCAAGCCCCTGAATCTATTAAACTAAACCGTAGGATGAATTCATTTTATACTCCTGTTGCAAAATTCAAAAGGACATAATATGATTGCCCTTAAATTAGAAAAAAAAAAAAAAAAAAAAGATAGTGGTTTCAATGAGAAAGGCATATCTTTTCGATGATATCGTACAACAAATGAATAGCATATGACATATCGTTTTTTTTTTTTTTTGGTTGATACATAACTTAGCAAGTGGATGATAATATTTCAACAAAGAAAAAGGTCGATGGTACCTCAAAAAAAAAAAAAAAAAAAAAGTGGATAATTTTAATTTCAAAATTTGCCCTCATACTTGCCAAAAAAAGAAAAAAAATTGCCCTCGTATATTTTGGGTGTGTTTGGAGTTGTATAAAATAAAAAGTTAATATCTTGAGTTTTGTGTAGTGAATATAAAATTGTATAAAATTTAAAAGTTAGTGTCTCATTTTTTGTGTTGTGAATAAAAAGATAATATTTTATAATTTCGTAATTCGTATTTGTTGAGATTTGTAAGATTTTATTTTATTTTATGTAATGACAAATGCACCCAAAAAATGTGATTTGAGTTATATTTAAATATTTGGTGGTAAATCATGTTTTTCAGAGATAAATAGTAAAAAATATTAATTTTTACAGAGAAATTCGTCGGAACGGTTTTGAAATCTGTTAGATTGGTTTTCAAATTTCTTCAAAAAAAATTAACAATAGGTCTTGTTTGGTAACTTGGATAACGGTGGTCATATTAAAAAAAAAATTACAGCTATTTGATTAATCGAACTCGAGTTATGTAATTTTTTTTTAGAGTTGTAATAGGTGTGAATGTGTAAAAAATAATAGAGAATTTTAGAGTTTTTTAAAACTTTATAGAGCTCCAAACAACCCTAAGGAGGTGAAAATTTTTAATTTAGAATATTTTTAATGATTACATTTATTTAATAAAAAAGATTACTTCTTTTTCTAATAATAAATATTTATACATTTATTAAACCAGTTAAACAAAGTCAACTAAAACTTTTTATTTTTTTAAAATAAAATTTAGATTTTAATTTTTTTAAAAAATTTCTTAAAAATAAATATTTTAAAACAGATATTAGTAGTTTGAGTTTGTTTATCTTTAACTTGTAAACTTAATCGATACAAAACTATATGATAGTATCCAATTTTTTAAATTTAGTGATATAAAAAATTCAACAAATTTGGCACATTAAAATTTGTTAAAAATGTTTAAAAATTTTTATAAATTTTTTTTACTATACGAATTATGAAACTATAACGTATTTTATTTTATATCACTTTTTATTACATTAAACACTCACTTATAACTTATCTTATTTTTTATTACATCAAACGCTTCAAAAGAGAAAAACATTAAAAAAAAATTGTTACTAAACGAAACTCAAGTAAATGAATTCGTAGCCTTTTAACAAAAGTCTTTAAATACAGCACATGGGATAATGAGTTAAAGCAAATTTATAAACTAATATTTGTTTTTAACAAGAATATGGAGAAAAAAAAAAAAACTTAAAATTTTATGTCTCAATAAAAAAAAACTTAAAATTTTATGTCTCAATCTGTGTGACAATTACACACTAAATTGCTTACCGAAATGTTAAATCCAGTTGACTCATGTTGAAAAATTAATAACACAAAAGATAAGTAAATTAAATAATTAAAACACTTTAGGAGAAGAATATCAAAAAGTAATTAAAGAAATTGAAGAATGTTATTTATTTATTTTTTTGGATGACTTACAAACGATGGTCACCTCTATTTCTAAACATCCATTGAAATCCGCTTTCTCAATGGATGGTTAGAATTTAATTTAACAAATGCCGAAGATTTAGTCTCTAAAATATTCTAGCATATATATGAAAAGAAACTTCCTAAGTAACCCTCTTACACTTTTTAGAATTTATATATAATAAGGAAACTCAATAATTTAAATTTAAAATATTTTTCATCGTTGTATTTGTTCAATGGTTAGTATTAATTATTTTTTTATTTACTTTGATTATTTTGTCAGTCACTTCTTATAGAAACACATCCTCTCACTCTTCTTATTTTTTTGAATAATTTATTACAAAAATTTTTAAATTAATATTTTAAAAAATAAAATAATATTTGTTATGAATAATAAAAATTTTACACATTTATTAAATACAATATGAATACCTATTAAACAAAGTTACTAGGATTTTTTTTTAAAAAAGTGATGTTTAAACTTTAATTTTCTTGAAAATACTTAAAAAAATATTTAAATGAAAAATTCAATTTTAATATATATAAAATTTAAAATTTTAAATAAATGCACTTTTACATTTGTGTCATTTTTATAATAAGAAAATTTAATAATTTAAATTTAGACTATTTTCAACAATTGAATTTGTTTAGTGGTCGTTATTGCTTAGTTTTTTCTCTACTTTGATTGTCTTTTCGATCATTTTTATAAAGATACACTCTCCCATGCTTTTCATATTTTTAATACTATTTTATAAATGTTTTTAAATTAATATTTTTTAAAAAATAATTATATTGATAATAAAGATTAAAAATTTTCACATTTATTAAATATTGTATGAATACTTATTAGATTAAATCAATTAAGATTTTTTTTTTATTTTAAAAAAATTGATATTTAGACTTTAATTTTCTTTAAAATTTTATAAAAAAACTTTTTAATTAAAAATTTAATCTTGATATAAATAAAACTTAAAATTTTATAATATACTTTTTTTAAACACTGTATGGGTACCTATTAGTCAAAGTTAACCAAGTTTTTTTTTTTTTTTTTTTTTAAATTGATATTTATACTTTAAATTTTTTTTTATTTTTTTCTTAAAAATAAACATTTTAAATCTAAATATAAATAAAATTTTAAATTTTAAAATACTTGTACTTTTGTACTCTTTCTACTGTCTATCA
>JAVXUM010000036.1:13217761-13232331 GCA_035590655.1 Pouteria glomerata
GATGATCCAACGGCTGCGGGTGCACCGGACGCACGGTACACCGCACGCACCCCCTTCCCTAAGGGCTAGATTGTTTTTTGAAATCATGAGATTGACGCTTAATTATTTATCGAGATCTTGAGAGATCAACAGTCCATTCGTGTTTTAGTATTGAAATAATTAATTAATAATTACGTACGGTGGTAAAAATTACGGATGTTTTCTTTTCATTGAAAGTTCGTTTGCATGTCCTCTCGAAAGAACTTCGTAAAGAAATTACGAGGAACAATTATTCATCTTTTCTTTTTAAAAATTAAAAAGAATGGGTTTTGTATCTTGTAAATAAATTTTTATATTTTATTTTATTTTTTATTAAATAAAATTACATAATTATTTTCATTCTTTTAATAAAGTATGTTGTATAATTTTAATGTCATAAATATTTTTTTATAAGAACGAGGGTAATTATACTATTTTATTTAATAAAAAAATAATATAGAGTACAAGAATTCATTTGTGAAATGCAAATAATAGAATGCAAATAAGTCCACCTAATTAAAAAAAAAACATAAATACTTTTTTTTAATCAAAATTAATATTTAAAATGATAATGAAATTTTTACAATAAAAATGTGTTTCAATAGATTAGTTTATTTAGAATAATTGATCAAATAAAATCACATAATTTCAAATCTATACTATAATACTAAAACTATGTATTTTCTCTCTCTTCTTCTCCTTTATCATTATTCTATGTGGCATGTCCCCTTACTCTTCATTCCCATTTTTTTTTATAGAATTTTATTTTTTTTTAAATAAATTCCTTTCTCCTCAATCTTTACACAATAAATAAATAATAATAAAATTTTTATTAAATCTCTTCTCTCTCTCCCACCCATAAACAATAATAAAAGTTTCATTAAATCTTCCCTTTCTTTTCTGCCCATAAATAATAATAAAAGTTTTATTAAATCTCTTATCTCTCTCCCATAAATAATAATAAAGTTTCATTAAATCTCTCCCTTATAACTCCACCCATCCCTTGAAATGAATAATAATAAAATGTTCCATTAAAATGGGGTAAAAAAAATAAAAGTCAAAAAATAAAACTCAATAGTCATTTTCTTTTTTAAATTCCTCTCTTTACACATGCCTACTCATCACTAAAAAAAAATTTTTGAGTTCTCCTCTTCGTAAAGTTACTAAATCTCTTCTCTCTCTCTGCGTATTACTTTCGCTCATAACTAAAAATAAATAATAATAAAAGGTTTTATTAAAAAAGGTCATAAAAATTTAAAAAGCAAAAAATAAAACCTAACAGATATTTTATTTTACAAATTTCAAATTCGCCTGAAAAATTTTTGGGTTCCCCTCTTCGTAAGCTTCTTCAGTTTCCTCTTTAGATATCAAAAAATTAATAGGTATGTTATTGCATATATATTACTTCATGTATATTAGTGTATAATTGATTCAACCAATGCGAAAATACCAAATTCTTTCTTTTCAAAAATATAAAATAAAATAAAATCTTTTAACTCTCTCACCTAAACCCACACCATTTTTCAAAATTCTCTCAACTACACTTCCTTAACTCATACCGAAATTAGTTTTAGATTTGCTTTAGTATTAGATTCTTTATACCTTAATCTAACAATTAAAATAAGATTTTATCTAATAAAATTAAGGCAAATCTAAAACTGTTTGTCCAACTAAATTCTCATGTCATATTTAATAATTTTTTTTATCTATTTTGACATGTGAATTTATGATTATTAGTATTTCTTAACATAAATGACTATTTTGATTGTTTTGAAGATATTTTTTTTTTAGTATTAATAATTTGAAAAAATTTATATCACTCAGATATCGCACGAGTTACTGCTGGTAGAGAAAGATAAACAGAAGTGCCCTGTGCTAGCATGAGATAGGAGGGGGATGTTGCGGACGCAGGGGTTGCAGTCCACCTTCAATTGTAGCGGCTGCAGTCAGCCGAAATGCTGTCGTTTTGTGCGATTTTTGTTTGTTTCACAAATAGTTAAGGGTTTGTTAGTGAAATTTTGACCGCACGCTAGACCAATTTTTTTACTTAAAAAATAAAATAAAATAAATCAATAAATAATAAAATATTACGCACTTAATTTTTTTTGCCAAAATATTTGACCAAAAAAAGTACAATAATTTGATATAAAAGTGATATGTGATAAAATCTAATTGCAAGAAAGTAAAAAAAATTAGAAAAAGTTAATGAATTTTAATTAATTTTGGTGTGTTAAACGAAACCTAACTAATAATATAAAAAAACGACACCGTTTTTGCTGACTTGTGCCGTGCTCTCTCTACACAATAAATAAATAATAATAAAGTTTCATTAAATCTCTCATCTCTCTCTCTCGCCCATAAATAATAATGAAAATTTCATTAAATATCTCCCCTATCTCTCTACGTATTACTTCACCCATCACTTAAAATGAATAATAATAAAAGGTTTCATTAAAAATGGGTCATAAAAAATCAAAAGTTAAAAAATGAAACTCAATAATCATTTTCTTTTCCAAATTTCTCTCTCTACACATACCCACCCATAACTTAAAAAAACTTTTAAGTTCCGCTCTTCGTAAAGGTACTAAATCTTTCCCCTCTCTCTACGCATTACTCTTGCCCATCACCGAAAATGAATAATAATAAAAGTTTCATTAAAAAGGGATCGTAAAAAAAATAAAAATAAAAAAATAAAACCTAACAGTCATTTTATTTTCCAAATTCTAAATTTACCTGAAAAAAACTTTTGAGTTCCTCCCTTCGTAAGCTTTTTCAATTTCATTTTTAGATATCAAAGCATTAATAGGTATGTTATTGCATATATATTACTTCATGTATATTAGTGTATAATTGATTCAACAAATGCTAAAATATCAAATTCTTATTTTTCAAAAATATAAAATAAAATAAAATCGTTTAACTCTCTCACCTAAACTCGCACCATTTTTTAAAATTCTCTCAACTACATTTCCTTAACTTATACCAAAATTAGTTTCAGATTTGGTTTATTATTAGATTCTTCATGCCTTAATCTAACAATTAAAATAAGATTTTATCTAATAAAATTAAGGCAAATCTAAAACTACTTGTCCAATTAAATTCTTATTTCATATTTAGTTTTTCTTTATCTATTTTGACTTATGAATTTATGATTAATAGTATTTCTTAACATAAATGACTATTTTGATTATTTTGAAGATATTTTTATTTTTTTAATATTAATAATTTAAAAAAATTTATATCACTCGGATATCGCATGAGTCACTATCGGCAGAGAGAGAAACAGAAGTGCCATGTCCTGGCATGAGACAGTAGGGGGATGTTGCGGACGCGGGGGGCTGCAGTCGGCTGAAATGCTACCATTTTGTGCAGTTTTTGTTTGTTTCACAGATAGTAAAGGGTGTGTTGGTGTAATTTTGATTGCATGGTAGACTAATTTTTTGCTCAAAAAATAAAATAAATCAATAAATAATAAAATATTACGCACTTAATTTTTTTTGGCTAAAAAATTTGACAAAAAAAAAAGTACAATAATTTGATATAAAAGTGATATGTGATAAAATTTAATTGGAAGAAAGTAAAAACATTAGTGATATGTTACTTGTGTTTCATTTAGCACACCAAAATTAATTAAAAGTTAAATGTTACTTGGGTTTCGTTTAACACACCAAAATTAATTAAAATTCGTTAACTTTTACTAATTTTTTTTTTTACTTTCTTCCAATTAAATTTTATCACATATCACTTTTATATCAAATTATTGTACTTTTTTGTTAAACTTTTTAGTAAAAAAATAAAGTGTCGTAATATTTTATTATTTATTAATTTATTTTATTTTGTTTTATTTTTTAAGCAAAAAATTAGATTAATTATTTTTATTTATAAGTTTTTTTTTTTAATTCTGGAATCAAAATTTTTTTTGTCACAAAACAACAGCGTTTTTCTCCCAAATGCTGCCGTTTGGGTCGACCGCAGCTGCTGAAGTCGCGGGGCGACTTCATCCCCCCTTGTCCCACTAGGCCTGTCAGATTTGGTGGTGGTGGTTGTTGTTGTTGTTATATAAAATAATTATAATTTTTTAAAATTTTTAATTAAAAATGTATTAATGAGTTAGATTTTGCCGACACGATTGTTTTTTAATTACCGGACGGTGCTGACTAAGAACCTGCCCATCATACTTCTTTTTAACAGAAAAGTTATATATTTTTTCTAGAACGTTTCTTAAAAATTGTTAAATTATTGTAAAAATGATAATTTTATAAATAAATTATAGACTTATATAATGCGTTATTCACATTCAATGTTTTATGGCATAGAAAAATAAAATTTAAAATTAATAAAAGGTAATAGAGATGCAATAAGAGAAACTGAAACAATAATTATAGTCTCGTCGGAATATGTTTGTTTTAGGAGTAATAAGGGTAAAGGTTATTATAATAATTTTTATCTTCCATTACATATATTTTGGATGAGAGGTAACAATTACTCTGAAAAAAACTATTATCCCTATATGGGAGTAAATTTTTGCGCTGAGAAAAGATAGATAATAGAGAGTAATAAAAATTTTTTATCCTTTTTTCTTACCCCGTTAGATATATTTTTACAAACTTTTACAATTAATTTTTATTATTTCAAAACTTTTAACATTACAATTATAATATAATTATTAGCAGATAATATTTACTCTTTTATTCTAAACATAAGTATCATAAACTTGTTACTCTGGTAATTACTATTCGGGCAACAATTATTCCTGTAATCTTTACTCTTTAAATTTTTCACCTCGTGTCAAACATATCCTAAATCTAAGTAACTTTACAAAATAGAGTAAAATTTAATATATATATATATATACATTTTTCAAATTGAACTCTTAAAAATGGTGGTAGCTTTTATCTCTCAACTTCTTCGCGAGCGGCCAGCTACCTTATTAATTTGCCGGTGTTGCAGTATACGTAAGAGGGTAGCCCTCTTGGCCTGTGACACCATTTATTTAAATTAAAGAATTAATGATTACCAATTTAAGTTCAACATGATGGCGAGAGATTTATTTAATTATTAACTTGAATAAGCCGAGATCTGAAAAACAGGGATATCTTGAGCTATATATATATATATATAAAAGAGGGCATGTGCCAACTAAATTAGGACCTATTCGACATAGACCTAAAAGGATAGGGCTTCGGTGTATATTTCAATCATGATATTTTTTAAATAAAATATATATATTTAAATTTTAGAAATTATTTATTTAATATTTCTTTACATTAGTTTTTTAAATATTTTTTTAATAAAAATGATGTAATGTAGTGAGTAAAAAATTTAATAAATTTTTTTTTAAATTTTTTAATAATTTTATACAATTTTATATAATTTCAAACACACCGCATCCGTGGGGCGCTCACTCCCTTGAGGCATGAATGTAGCCTCTCCCTAGCTAGTTAATACCTTCGGGGAATGGTAATTTCCTAGAAAATTCTTTTTCTTTTTTTTTTTATAAAAAACTAACTCTAATATTAATATATATACACAATATGTATAATTAAAAAATAGCATAAAAAATCTCATTAGAATTATGTGAATTAGAAACCGGTGCACTCTCTGTGAATTTTTTTTATATTTATTATTTCAAAATAAAAGATTTATAGAGATAAAACTTGTTTACAAATTTATTATGGGGTTATTTGGAGCTCTACAAAATTCTAAAAATATTTAAAAAATTCTTAAAAATTCTAAAATTTTCTATTACTTTTTACACATTCACACCTATTACAATTTTACAAAAAATTACATAACTCAAGTTCGATTAATCGAATAGCTGTAATTTTTTTTTAATGTGACTACCGTTATCCAAGTTATCAAACAAGACCCAGTGTCAATATTTTTTGAAAAAATTTGAAAACCATTCTGACGGATTTTAAAATCGTTCCAATAGATTTCTCTGTAAAAGTCAATATTTTTCACTATTCATCTCTAAAAAACACGGTTTGTCACTAAACACTCAAATATCACTCAAATCATATTTTTTATTATTTTTCGTTACTCTAAACACCTCCTATGTCACATTGTTCTGATAGAATTTTTTGATGTTATTTTTTAACGTATAACAGTATTTTCCTTGAAAAGTTTGCATACAAAAAGTGAATCTCTGTAAGATTTTTTTTTTTTAATCAATAATTACTTATTTTGTGGTAGAATAGTATGCATAAGCAATTTACGTACGAAAAATATTTTTTTATCAGAAATTTTTTTATCAAAAAATTACTACGTACATTAGTATAACAAAAACCTTTTTAATGAATTATTTTTCCTAAAATAATAAAGGATAAGCCTATTTACAATACTCTATGAATGAATTCTTATATTTTAATTGATTTTTTTATTAAATAAAATTACACAACTGATCTCATTCTTATAAAAGTGTATTTATCGTATTAAAATTATACAACATATTTTATTAGAAGAATGAGAGTAGTTGTGTATTTTTATTTAGATAGTGTTTGGTTTGTAAAAAATAAAATAAAATTTTAAAAATCTTTAAAAATTTTTAAAATTTATTTTACTGCACATATTACGAACTCACAACTTTTCTCATTTTATCTCATTTTTTATCACTTCAAACACACCCTTAATAAATAAAATAAAATAGACATAGTGTGAGAATTTATTTGTGAAGTAAAAATAATCTCACCTAATAATAAACTTTAACAATTATGACGTCATTCTAATGTAACGTTTATATCACTAATGCATCATCCTAATGAAACACATGCATCACTATTCTTTCACGTGCTCAGCAAGAGAGGAGAGCAAAGGTCAGTATAAGATCACAGCTTGGCAGCTTCAAGTAGAGAGAGAACCACTTTCAGTTTCACAGAGAGAGAGAGAGAGGAAATGGAGGTGGGAATAAAGCACAGGAAGGTGAAGGTTAACGGCATAAACATGCACGTAGCCGAGAAAGGAGAAGGGCCAGTGGTGCTCTTCCTCCACGGATTCCCTGAGCTCTGGTACACGTGGCGGCACCAGATCCTGGCGATGGCAGCCCTCGGCTACCGAGCGGTGGCGCCGGACCTCCGGGGCTACGGGGACACCGACGCTCCGCCGCACGTGGCGAGCTACACGAGCTTGCAGGTGGTGGGAGACATAGTTGGGCTGTTGGAGTCGTTGGGGATTGAGGATGAGGTGGTGGTGGTGGGCCACGATTGGGGGGCCTTGGTTGGATGGCACCTGTGCTTGTTTCGGCCGGAGAGGGTGAAGGCCTTTGTTTCACTCGCAATGCCCTTCTACCCCAGGAATCCCGAGACGAAGCCCCTCGACAGGCTTCGACTCTTCTTTGGTGATGATTACTACATTTGTAGATTTCAGGTTCTTTTTCAATTTCCTTCGTTTGAATCCTTTTTCTTTTCTTCACCATTTTTACTTCCTTACCAAAGTTGCTCTGATACCCTTATAGCTACGGATCAGGGGTAGGTCCGGCGCCGTCCGGTGCAAATATCAGTCGTTAATTTTAAAATAAAATAACGATCTAATGATTCCAGTAATTAAATCATTAATTTGTGATGACTATACTCGGTACTATCGGTCATGACCAATTAAAACATATAATAAAAGTGCACGGGACGATCTGGTGCACCGCACTTACCCTGATCCTATAGCTACTATTAATTTTTTTTATGCTATATATAAAACGAGTGATCATTTTGATGCACTAGATATAAACCCGTGCCTGAATGCACGGGATTTAAATTTTGAACCGGAGCACGGCCTCTCCTTCTCCCCTCCTTTTCTCTCTCTCTCTCTCTGCCATGTCACACATATCACATCAAAACTATGAACAAATTTGTAAAGATAATTTTATTGAGTTGTCTTATATATTATTATTGAAATATTTTGATATATAAAAGTAACTTATTTTTAAAAATAATTAATTAGGAAAAAATAAATCATTTTATATTCAATAAGAATTTTTTTTTGGGTAAAAAATTTAAATATATTAGTTATTGTCACATAATTTATTATTAATTAATTTACTATTTTCACGAGATTTTTTAATAAAAATATGAAATAGATATAATATTTTTAAACTGTCAAATTTAATATATTGGAACGTAATGTACCACATTTTCAAACGTACATGTATACCAAACTATGGATCGCGAAGATAATAATAATTTTTAGCAATTATAATACTTCCTTTATAACAAAATGTTTTTGTAAATTATCCAATCTACCTCGTAAAAATTAAAAGCTAAATATTAATATATTGGGGGAAATGGTGGTCATGCCCCCTTCCTCAAATTATAACAATGCTATATATATATATATATATGTATATTTGAACGAAATTATATATATGAATTGACCTTTCTCTTTTTAAACAACTAATCTTTCTAATCATTTGATAAATTCTTTACATTCTGTTTAGAATGATGAATTTGATAGGATTTGATTTGATTTGATAAAAATTTTCACTAATTCTTATATTTAAAATTAAAATAAAATTTTATAAATCACTTGAAATTCAATCTAAAACAATAGAATTTGATAATAATTCATTAATTTCTTAAACAATTTAAGCAAATTGATAAATTTCTCTTTATTTATCATATTTTTTGTTTTTTTATTAATATGGTTAAATTTTTTATACCAAATCAATTTAATTATTAAATCCAAAATATGTTCTAAATATAAAATTTTATTTATCAAATTAAATTAATTTAATTTTTTTATTATAAAATCCAATCAATTATAAGAGGAGAATATTTGTGTTATAAGATTTGTCTCTCACTCAGAAAGAAATTTCTGATTCCATCGTCGATTTGATGTGTAGAAACCCGGAGAGATTGAAGATGAGATTGCAAAGTACGGCACTGCAGAAGTAGTAAAAAAAATTCTAACCGATCGGAAACCAGGTCCGCCGTGCCTGCCAAAGAGTAATCCTTTCGGAATCTCTCCCAGTAACTCTCCAACATTGCCGGCGTGGTTTTCTGAAGACGACCTTAATTACTACGTGAACAAACTCGACCGGAAAGGCTTCACTGGAGCGCTGAACTACTATCGGGCTTTGGATTTGTATGCAAACATACTACTAATTAATGACATTTTCGAAACAAATATCGCGCGCATTTTTGCAATCTCAATTATCTATATTATAAAATATAATATTTAAGGGGTGTTTGGGTTGAACCTAAATTCTGAAAATCTTTAAAATTTATCTCACTGCACGTATTACGAATCCACAATTTATCTCATTTTATCTCACTTTTCATCATACCAAACACCCTCTTAATGAGACATTTATTTCTCATGTGACACAATGAGAGACCCTCTTAATGAGACATTTATTTCTCATGTGACACAATGAGAGAAAGGAGAAGGAGAAGGGTTTGGTTTTAATTTTGTAAGGGTGGGTTTTTTAACTTTTTTTTTAAAATTGATTTTTTAAATTTTGAATTTTAAAATTCAAACTTTATTATATTTTTATATTTATAACAAATAAAAAAATTAATGATTTTTTTATACTCTAAAATATTAAAAAAAAAAGATTAACTTTTTTTAGTTTATAAATTATTTTTATAATTTTTCATGTAAGTTTGTCTCAAAAATTTATATTTAAATTTTTTATTATTTAAATTATATTTTTGTGTCTTTTAAACACATAAATTCTAGCTTATATAAACGCACGGACGAAACCAGCCCCATGGCCTCCCTTGACTTGGGAAAATACTAGCTAGCGCGTGTATAAATTTTATACCATGGTTTGCCTTCAATATTTTTTAAAATGCTAGATCTTAGGTTAGGAAAACGCCATTAATACGTATAAATTTTTAGGTAAAAAAAAACATTTTATGTAAACCACTAGTATACATAAATTTTAAGGTTAAAAAAAAAAATAGATTATGGACTAATCTCTTTCAAATTCTAGTACTTTTTCTCAATTGTAATATGTAGACCAAATTTGAAAGCTCAATTAATTTTACCATTTATTTATATATAATTTAACTCATCGCTTAATGTTAACCCAAAAAAAAAAAAAAAACTAAAAAAAAGAAGTGTAAAATTTAAATTGTCTCAAAAAATTAAGCATATAAAAATACTTCTAGTCTAAATATTTTAAAATTTTAGACTCGTTTTAGACAATACAATATTAAATAATATTTAAGAAATTAGAAAATAAGAAAATAAAATAAGAAAGGAGATTGAAAAACATTGTGTTTTTCTCCCAGACCCAAAAAAAAAAAAAAAAAAAAAAAAAAAAAAATTACTATATCTAACAAAATGTATATTTTTAGCTTATATTTGATTTTTTTCAAACAAAATTTCCTAGTTTTGTCTGTTTACATAAATTTTGAGAAATTGTATAACGTTACTCATCATAATCGTTGTTGTTATTATTATTACTCACATGAACAATTGAGATTGTATAACATTGTCTATAGTAGTCGTCGTTATCATTATTATTATTATTATTATTATTATTGAAAAAGAATGGAATTTGCAGAAATTGGGAGCTGACAGCAGCATGGACAGGAGCAGAAGTGAAGGTGCCAGTAAAATTCATAGTTGGGGATCAAGACATGACATATACGACGCCGGGGATGAAGGAATACGTACACGATGGTGGTTTCAGCAAGGACGTGCCGTTGCTCAAGGAAATTGTTGTGATGGAAGGAGCTGGCCATTTCATCAACCAAGAAAGAGCTCAGGAAGTTACTGCCCACATTCACGATTTCATCAAGAGGTTTTGAACCCTCCTATTCTATTTTTTATTACCTAAGAACATCAAAATATATATATATATATATATCAAGGCATGCATGAAAGTACTTACAATTTCATTACAAAATAAAAATAACCACCTACTCATGTCCTAATTTATGTACTTCTTTCAAACTTTGTTGGGTTGGAATTTCTGGTCATACTCTCAGGGTAAACTAAATTTTGTATTTTTGAATTTTCAGTCGTTCAAATTAATAACAGTGATTTTGTAGATAAAGTATTAGTGGACCCTATGATTGGGTCGGGGCAAACAATTCCAGCATGGTCGACCAATTTGCCCTTCTCGTATAATAATAGGTAACGGGTCTAATTTTTTTTTTTTTTTTTATTTAAGTTTAACGCAACTTTCAATTAACTACAATCTTTTCTTTTAGTAATTATTTTAGAATTAATTACAATGACACTGCTTAAATTATACTTATTTTTCAATTTACTCATTCATTGATTCCTCATCTATTTAAAAAAGCTCCGTTTAGAAGCAGTTAAAAAAAATTCCATCAATTATTTATTTATTTATTTATTATTACTTAATTGTCTCAATAAATTTCTAATATGATTATTATTTATATATTCAAATTTAAAATTTATTACTAAAAATTTGCATAAGTAAAATCGGATAAATTATTTAATTTTCTATTATAAATTAAATAAATCAAATTTTTTTTCTTATCCCATTCAAAAAAATCTCGACCAAAAAAATTAAATATATATAATCAAATTAAACCTAACAACATTTTTATTTAATTTAGTTTCTTTTTAATTCAAATTAAACTTATATTTTTAAACAAATTTTGAATATACATTTTTTATTATTTATTATTAAAATTAAAAATATATAATAAATATAGAATAAAAGATAAAAATATTCATTATTCAGATTCGAAAATTGATTTGATAAGATCTTTTATTAAAATTAAGCTTGGGTCATTTTTTTTTCTACATGCTATGAAAAAATTCAATTCATATAATTTATAACAAAAAATTGAATGATTTATCAAATCTAATCCATATAAATCTTTAGTCATAAGTTTTAAATCTAAATATATGCTAACAATAATTACATTCAAAATATATTTAAATAATTAAAGAATAATAAATAAATAAATAACGAACTTCTTTATCAATTGCTAAACAAAACCCCTTTCAGATAAATGAAGAAGTCAAAGTGTTAAGATTAATAGATAATGAGATAAACTTAAAAATAAGTATAATTTAAAGGATGTCAATGTGATTTAACCCATTTTTTTGCTCTGCAGTCAAATTATCTAATTTTCAAGAGTAAAATAATTAATGATGGAAACACATTGCAATTAATTAAAAACTCATACCTTTAACTATTACCCAAAAAAAAAAATTATATATATTTGAGGCAAAAACTTTTCCCATATTTGATAGAAACAACATATTCCAAAATTTTAAATAGATCAATAGATGAATTGGACGAAAAAAAAAAAAAAAAAAGTACTAACTCTTCACTTATGAAAAATAACTTATAAAACAAAATCTTATTTTCCAAAATTTTGGTAAAAAAAAAAAAATGTCTCAAAAAATTATATTATCTAGTGAAACAAATAGTGCGTTATTTTTCTGCCTTCCAGCATATACCGAAGTCTCCCTCCCTCTCTCAATAAGAAATTGTTTGAATCAAATTTGGTTAACCCCTTGATCAAATTGCTCCCAAGTCAAGCCTGAATAATTTGACATTTGCCACTACATTTATCGATTATCAATTTATCCAGTCAAAATCGAGTGTAAACAAACCAAAGACGAACCGAACTCAAGAACTTCGACAAGGTTGATTCATTTCAAGCAACCCTATCTACTATCCAGACGAGAGAGCCCATTTCCTTAAATATCTATAGGCTACATAAAATTTTTTGACGTTGAAAGCCGCCAGAGGAAGATGAATCTGGCGGATGTTTTCTTTTTTTGATGATGATGATTCAGAATCCTACCAATTTATTATAACCCTCAACAAACTGGATAGCCGATGGACAAATGTTACTAAGTCTTACACCAGATAAAATCTAAATGTTTCCCAAATTGTAATAATTAAAAGCACACCAATTTGTCATAGAAGGGGGGGGCACACACAAAATTCAAAATTTCAAACCACTCATTTGTAGTTATAAAAAAAAAGCCAATAGTCTCAAAACTGGGCACTGATCAATTCAATCTAATACAGTGCGATAACATTCAAGAGCACAAAGAAAACAAACGTAACCCACTGCCATTGATCCCTATATGTGTCAAAATTTTCCGACTCCAACAATCGAAATGATAAAATATGCCACAAATTATGTGAATAACTAGTAAGTAAGAAAATCACCTCAAACCTTGAATCCCCTGCTGTTCCTCCTTCCTCTAGCCCTCTCAAACTTCCTTCCCTTAGACCGCACGTATGGCTTGGTGTGGCTGTGAGGCACACCAGGAGCCTTACCAAAGTGTTTCACTGCCTCGCGAGCATTCTTTGGACCTCTAAGGAGAACCTGCAAATTAATGATGCATTAAAAATAGATTCCCTTTTAACTTCCTGTGATTTCAGTTTCTCAGATATAATTGGACTGGAAGTTGGCAAGAAAACACCAATCCATATTCCACTGGAATTCCATTAAACCATATCATCATATCGATAGCCTTAACCCATCTGTGCTCATCTCCCACCCCCCCCCCCACCCTCTCTATCCTTTGGTGTTTAGGTATTCCTTTCCCCGTACCAAAAACGTGACTTGAAACTTTTGTGATATTATCATATGCTAACAATATTTTGAAATGACATCTCAATGAAGGTGATGACTTTCAATATTTGCATAAATCTTTAGCAGCAATTTGATATGCCATTTAAAATTTTAATAGTTTTTGAACACTAAACATAAACCCACAAAACAAATACTTGCATTGGTATTCCCAGTTTAATTTTGGGTTGGCATCGTTTCTATGCCAGAATGTACTATAGAACCAAGCCCCTTCAAATAAGTCGGCAGCTGTACAAGTTTGGGTCAGTTTAAGACCAATCGCACTCACGTTCTATGTTCTACAACCATAATTGAACTAATCCATCAAAATCAAAAGAATGGGATCTAATCATTACGAATCTTGATTTTGTAGAATTGGTTTTGGATCATAAGAATTGGCATTGCATAGATTTTGAAGTTCAAATCAACCAAGCAACACAAAAAGGTGCAACATTATAAAGCTACTTTTGTCTCTTAAACACTTTACTACCCCATCATTGTTCAAAAATTTGTTTTGCTACCTTAAGAAACCCAAGCCATACCAAACCATGAAAGAAGCAAATCCCAGATTTCCTTCAACTACGTACAATGAATAAAAACGTGATCCATGAACTGCTCACTCCTCTTACATAAACAATACAAATTAAAAATTGTCTTCTTTCTTAGGATAAGATTATCAATAGTAAGAATCTTACACTGAATAACACATAACCCATAATAAATCAATCTTTTTAACTTTCCCAAAAGCTACATTGATTTGAAACTTCTTTTTGGACCCTTGAGTTCCTCTAGATGGTAAAACTAATGCAAAAAGCATTTAAACCAATCAACTCTTTTGATTAACCATGACTAGTTCCACTAGAAAGAGAAATTCAGAAAGCATATTAGAAGATTAAGGCCTAGTTTGGGAGCAAAAAATAAAAAGTTAGCTTTTTTTTTTTTGGTGTGCGTGTGTGTGTGTGTGCGCAAGCACGTACGTTTGGGAAGCAAAAAAAAAAAAACTAAATTTTTATGCCTAGCTTTTGTACTAAATCAATT
>JAVXUM010000036.1:13336791-13346811 GCA_035590655.1 Pouteria glomerata
TGTAGAATTTTGAATGTTATAGCATCTTTTTATTTTTTGAAATTTATCATCTTAGTTGTAAACAATAGTTTAATCATATTTTTCGCATCCACTGGAAAAAATTCCTGGATCCGCCACTGGTGGTATTAATTTGAACAGAGCAGTTGAGCAGAATTGCATTAGTCACGACGCTGCGATCATGGCCGTTCATCTCAACGAAACTCACTGGCGTATTTCAACAGTTGGTGTGCGTAGAGCTTACTTGTGTGAAACATCTACAGGTCAACTGAGACCAACTTACCTTAACCAAATCCAATACATGATACTAATCTTGGCCACAGACAAATTTGAGAGGCAATCTTAGGATGTGTTTGAAATTATATAAAATTGTATAAAATAATAAAAATTAGTATTTCGTATTTTATGTAATATATAAAAAATTTAAATTTTATAATCTCATATTTATAAAATTTTATATTTTTCTTATTACTCCAAACATTACCATAATTTAGTAATGAGTTGGAAAGCGCAGGCACGTCAATCACGATTATGTCATCATGATTGTTCATTTTAACAAAGCTCACTGTCCAAAAGATAGAAGATCACGATACACAATCACCACTGTACTTAGCCTTTTCATTTGGGCATACTTACGAGTCACACAGGGCATCATCAGCCCACTACTGATACGCACATCATCCCTAGAGGGATAATCCCACTTCGAAAAAAAGTGAAAAGGAAACTCGTCATCTTCCTCCCAAAGTTGATAAAGAGCGCGCTTCATATCCTCACTACCCTTAACCCACCTACACAAAAACGTCTACTTATCACTAGTGCTTGTCTTGTTTGATGGTGCCCGTAAACCAATTTCGTCCATTCATGCCCAATATATGACTGTTTTCTTCATCCAAATTATGGTGCCTTCACTAAATATTGCATCCTCTGATACTACAAAACGTTATCCACACAGTGGTGACTCCATTTACCTAGAGAGAAAGCGTTAAGGATCAAATCAAACTAAATTCGATCTATAGATTAGTGGGATTCGAATGGATGAGCTGGGTTTATATGTTCCATTGACTGTATGTTTAAAGTGTAATAAAATATCCAAGAAGATTGATTCCAAACAAGTTTGGGCTGATGCATTATAAAAATGGGGGGCAAACAAAGCCTAAAAGACCATGGTTTTTATTACAATCGTAACCAAAACAAACAAAAGAGAAAGTAAACACTACCCATACAATGCTTCCTCGTTTGTCCTACCTCTCTCCCAATTGAGATATTCAGCTAATCAGTTCCCAACCAACATCAACGGTATCAGTCATTCCCACCCTACAGCGCGCAATAACTAAGAATGTAGTAAGTATGTATGAAAGAACAAACTCCCAAGGCCAGTATCATATTTTTGTTTCAACTTTCACGAACTTTCCTTTCATCACAACTCTAATAAGGTAAAAGAACTACTCCGCAGGTCTCCATGTTGCCCAAAAAAGTGTGCTCGCCACCAGATCTTTGCTCCCTGCATCAAATGTCAAGTAGAACAGCAGCCTCTCTTAGTATTCCCTGATGCATCACTGACATTGATGGTTGTCCCTTGACCAGGAAGTGTTGTTGCAGCAGCCGCTTCCTGGGCTGCTAATGCTTTCTTGCTTACGATATGGTAGATCTCTGTCAAAATGGTTTGGAATGCCTTTTCAATGTTAACTGCTTCCAATGCAGATGTCTCGAGAAATGAAAGCCCTTCCTTCTCTGCCAAGGCCTGACCATCCGTCTCCGAAACGGCTCTGAGATGGTTTAAGTCGGATTTGTTTCCAGCCATCATGATGACAATGTTAGAATCTGCATGGTCTCTCAATTCACGAAGCCACCTCTGGACATTGTCAAAGGTTTTCCTCTTTGTTATGTCATAAACAAGGAGAGCACCTACAGCTCCCCTGTAGTAAGCACTGGTAATAGCCCGATACCTCTCTTGTCCAGCAGTATCCCATATCTGTGCCTTGACTGTCTTTCCCTCCACCTGCGTCAGAAAGTATGGTAGAATATGCAATAGAATTAAAATGATGCAACTTCTTTAAACCATTTGTCCATAAGCTGCATGGAGAAGGAAGAGAGATCAAATTGTTCCAATTTTTTTAACAAAACAATCGCAGTACATATTTTGGTTATGTTCAAAACACAGATTTCAAACAAATGCAAGAAATAAATTGGAATAATGATGCACATCTTTTGGTATGCCAACACAGAGACTTTCAAACATACGTAGAAAAAGAAAATTGGCAATCACAAGTGAGGACCGTATAACAAATGATTAGTGGGAGCAGAAATTGCAGTAAAAGTTGGTTTAACTGAACTCGTTCTGATTCCCATAACAACGGTGTAAAACATGATCAAATTATCAAGCAACAGTTATACTAAGGCTATGATTGGATTAAGAATTTGCCAAGAGAAAGAAAAGGGAAGGGGGTTCAAAGTTTCTACTCTTGTTTTGTTTGTGACGGAAATTTTAAGGAAAAGTCCGTGAATTTTGACAAATTAAATTAGAAAACTAGTTTACTGATGAGTACCTTCTATTTTGCTGTAAATTTTTGATCCTTTTGAATAAGGATATGTATTTAACATTTCATATTTTCCTTCCTCTTCTCTCTGCCTTTTTCTTTTTCTCCTCTTACTACTTATTTTCCCTCAGTAAATACCCACTCCAAACACACCCTAAATAAATAATGTGCCCCAGTCTATTATCAAGGGAGATCATATGGTGATCTTAACTTTATGCTAGACTGCTCATCCCTTCAAACTCCATTTACTGAATGTGTCCCATTCTGGTGATCATAGCTTAAGTACTTAAAAATCCATACATCCAGCCCCTCAAAATAACACAGAAAATTCACTCATCTGGAACACATCATCTACAGACACTTATTGACATTCTGTATTACAATTCAAATTTGGATTTTTTTTTTTACCGTCGAATATTTCTTTATCTAATAATTAGCAATAGAAGCTGCTAACCAAACACTTCATTTTGAATAGCATGCTAACACTCCTACAAATTTGCTACTGCTACAATAATTCCATACTTGAAGCAAGCAACATGTAAATCTAAATGCACGAAAATTACTAACCTACAATCAAAAGTTATAATTCATACGGTCATATACATACATATTAATTGTGAAAACATAGTTGGAATACCAAATGTATCACTCATTAGCTTAAAATAGTCAAACATATATAAATACCCAAAATTGCTGCCGTACAGATGAACACCAATCCCACCATAAAAAAAAAAAAAAAAAAAAAAACAGATTAAACAATCTTACTGCAACACATAATGCATCAGAAAACGTCTACATGTATATATATATGCACATTTATATGTTGTGAGGGAGAACATAAGAGTTACCGCTTAGAGAAGTTGCTGTCGGAGGTGACGAGACGATGATCTTGCTCTTCTCGCGGGTGACAATGACAGAGTCTCCAAGTGCACCGGCTTTGCCGCCGACCTTGATCCTCTCCTGGAGGCTTCGAACAATCGATTGTGAATGTCGCGCCCTTCTTCTTCCCCTTGGCACCCCCGGCCGCCGCGGTCCTACCTCGACTCATCTTCGATTACACCTTCTGGTCCTTCCACATACACATTCAACAACTCATATCAGCACAAATATTTATATATACGTATATCATCGAGTATATAGAGAGAAAGGACAGTACCGCAGCTGGAAGTGAAGTTGCAGCGGCGATTGTCGGAGAAGATGAGCTTGGTCGAGACTAGGGTTTAATTTCGTGGATTGTATTTATGGTTATTAGGAGTTGCTGTGGTTGAGATTTGTATTTAATTTAATTGTTACAATTTAATTAAATTAATTTTTTTAAAATAAATATAAAAATTAAAAAAATTTAATTAGATACAATCAATGTAAAATATAAAAATTGCAATCAAATCTCAATCTTAATTTTTCTATTATAACTTTTGCTGTTAATTTTTTCAATACAATCCCTAGATTCTATATATGACCTATTTGGCAAGCGAAAAATATTCAAATGCTTGGTTTGGGTATTAAAAGGAACTCGATTTTTTATATTTTATGATTTTTTATTTTATATAATTTTTATCAAAGTTTAATTTTTTTTTTTTAGCTTTTACTATGTGAATTTTTTAAAATTTTTTTATGAATGTGTTTAACACATTTAAAAATTACAACTTTTTAAAAAAAATAAATTTTGGTAAAAAACATATAAAATAAAAAAATATATAAAGTCTTGTTAATATGATATGAATTATGTAAATTTTTTATTATCTTATTAATAAAAAATAATTAATTAATATAAAAATATTTAATATTAATAAGATTCTTTACACTTTTAGCTATTATAAATAATATTAGGTAAACCTGTTAAGAAAAAGGTAAAAGTCGGAGTGACTGAACTAATTTTTCAAAAGTTAAAGATATTATCCAACATTTAATAAATTTTAGAAGAGATCAATGTAATTTATTCAAATTTAAAGTTTGTAAATACTTTATTTTTAAATAAAATTTTCTTTTTTTTTTTTTAACTTTATAATGTAATATTTATAAAATCTTTTAAAAGAAAAGCAAATTAAATGTCAGAAAGAAAAATCACCCAAAAAGTTACTGCTAAACTTGAATATACTGGTTGCTATAGGTTTATAATTTATGATGTATTTTGCCATTTTTATTTGATAGAATATATATATAGTCACTATTTGGTTTGTCAAAAAATAAAAAGAAATTTTAAAAATTTTTAAAAATCTCTAAAACTTATTTTACTGTACAAATTACGAACTCACAACTTATCTCGTTTTATCTCATTTTATCTTATTTTTTATCACTCTAAATACACTCATAACTGGAGGGATTACACTAGACCCCTTATTTTTGTGCTAGCAGCTAGCATAATGGACTCCTACTTGTCAAAAAATCATTAGTCCGCTAATAGAAAAAATAAATAAATAAATAAAGTTACACCCAAACTTGAAATTTTTCTAACAAAATACTCGTTTCCCCTCAAGTATCGAAAATATATCGGTCTATGTTTCTCTTGTGTTCGCACAAAACATTAGTCTAACAATCAATGGAAGTTATGAAAATATTGCCACATCGAAATATTCGGGCCTAAACCTTTCTGGAAAACATTCTTCCTTGCCCATGAGATGTAATTGGGCTGGATCATGTCTGATCCGTCTCTTGACCCAGTGTTGACCCGTCCACAGGTCGGCCCACCCCAACTAATCCTGCTGTCCTCCGGGTCGGGTCGATCTAGGGTAAGCAAAATTCGCACCTGACCAGCCCCAACTATCTAGGCTTAGTTTTTTTTAATATTTTAAATTTTTACAAAATAAATATAAGTAAAACTCATAAAAATACATTGAAACATATAATATCCTTTATTAATAAATTTTATTGAGAAATAAATAATTATATAATTAACATTCAATCAAATTACAAATTTTAAATTTTAAATAAAAAATGTCGAAAATAAAATTAATTACAAATTTACGTATTATAAATCAAATCAAACTAAGCATTTTTTCTCAAAATAGGGTCGGTTATATGGATTTGACGATGCCAATCAAATTATGTATTATGAATGATTGACTAAAAAAATAGAGAAAAAAAAAAAAGAAAGATATAGGAGAAAGCTGGCAGTTGTCATCTGGAAAAAAAAAAATAAAAAAGAAAGCAAGCTGTTGGGGTCACCAACAATTACTTACAAAGAGAAGCTTAACGATTTCCTCATTTAGCAAGGTTGGAGGCATGGGGGTAGGAGGTTGGGTCAGCCCGGGTGATGCGGGTTGTATGGACACATCGCCCATGGACCGGCTTGGATCGTGAGTCGCTTGACCCACTTACATCACTACCCCTTAGAAGGTGGGCTTGGGTTGAAAGATGTATCGACCCGATTATGACACCGAAAACTTTTAACATTACATTTTTGAAAGAGAACGTTAGAAAATATAGAAGAATATAATTTTTACGTTGTTGATCAACTAAGATGAGTTAGGGGTCAAGATTAGAGTTTAATTTCTTGTATATGTCTATGACTATTTGGCAAGTGATAGGCTGATAATATTTGAGTTAAATTACAATATTATTGATATTTACCTTTGTAACTTAAAAATATTACCCGAGATCGAATCGGGACTATAAGCAGACGAAAGAGATACTCTGTCACATGAGCTAAAAGTCACGCTCAGAATCTTATACTTCTTAAAAAAGATATAATAATATAATATATATTTTAATTTTATTGAATTAAGTTATTTTGATAAATAATATAGTTAAAATAATTTAATTTAATTAATTAAATTAATACAAAACATGTTTTATTAAATTCAATTGATTTTTTCAAAAATTTAATAAAATTAAATATTTTATTAAAATAAAATTTAATTACTGTAAATAAAATTATATTTCTAAATGCAATTTTAATTTTTAGTTAAAAAAAGATAATAAGAAACAAAAATCAAAAAATATAAACAGTTAAACATAAAAAAAAAAATGACAATATTATTAAACAGACTCCAAAAAAGCAAAATGAAATTGTATTTTCATTAATGGTATATTAAAAATTATCTTTTTCTAGAAACTAATTTTTTACCATTTCAACGGTAAAGCAAAAAATAAAAAATAAAAATTCCACAAACCAACAAGAGAGAGTATGAATCGTCTTATTTTATTCTTTATTTTTTTCCCCCACTTTCCTGACAAATTCTTGAATCCAAACACAGCCTTAGTATATCATAGGTCCTAAGTTCAGTTCCTATTGACAATCCAAGCATCAAATCTGTCTACAGGGAGCAGCCAAGAAGCCATCACAGTTAAGCCATCAAAAATTCAGATTAGCTTAAAGCCAACCAGGCAATGTAGAGGAGAAAACAACATTTTAACTGTCGACATGAACGTGTGTGTGTATATATATATATATATAAGCGCTATTCCAGGTTGAATTTTAGGTCTAAAAAATCCAATATGCAGACGTAGGCTCGACAGAGTCCCATTCAGTCCTCGTGCGAGGAGGCAACCACTGGAAGGAACTTCGCATATCGATCCGCCTTCGGTTTTGATTTGTGGTCATAGTACTCGACTGCAGCAGCGCCTACCAAGGCAGCCAATGTAAGTGCCTGCGCGTGCAACCTGAAAACGAAATCAGTGGACAAAATCGTTACAAGGAAATAGACAGTTATACCAGGCATGGGGAAGTAGCGGACGGGCGAGGAAGATAATATAAATTTTCCAGCCATTGTATGTTTTGCTAAAAGATTAGTGCTACCTAATACCGCCTGTTTTTGTCTGTGTTGTAGCATATTGGGCAATATATTGGTGAGATAGTAGGAACCTAGTAGATAGCTGCATAATTTGCTATAAGATAAACTAAGATGAAGTGAAATAAATTGTGAGTTCGTAATTCGTGTAATAAAATAAAAAGTGAATAATTTTTAGAATTTTTTAGTATTTTTCACCATTTTTCAGAATTTTTTCTTACTTCAAATGGAGCCCATATTGAGTCAATTTGACATATGACTTTTTTGAAGCCTTCAATAACTAATTGTCACTTGTCGCCCGATATCGCAATGCGACGACCACATTAAAATTAAGTGACCGAGATGGTTACCGCAACCACAACTTTTAAGTGACCGAGATGGTTACCGCAACCACAACTTTGAACTATGCTTACTTTCAGAGAGAGAGAGAGAGAGAGAGAGAGAGAGAGAGAGAGAGAGAGAGAGAGAGAGAGAGCATTGTGACTTGTCAAAGTATGATTGCCAAATTGTGTTCACGAAAAATATCTTCTGAATGGAATTATGGCATAAATTTACAGTATGCTCGATTTCACTTCAACTCAACCTTCATCTTTTTGGATCATTTGGGACCATGCTTCATGTTCCACATCTAGCAGAACATTGTCATCCTAGCAAAACACGGGCACAAATAATGGATGTGAAATTTAAATCTTGCATATACTACTGGGGAATTGCATGTGATTCCACCCATAACTACAAGTCTAGAGCATTGATGCCTCCAATAAGTGGAAATCTGCCTGTATCGGATGTCCTATTATCTAATATCAGTTTTTCTCCACATTCTCAACTATCCAAAGTGTTTCCATTATTGCCACATCACCTATGTCCCATTCCATTATAGTTCATCCAATGAACCTTCACGAACAGGGGTGGTGTAGGGCAGTGGCAGACAGAGGAATTTCAGTGGAGTGGGGGATTAAGGTAAAATTTTTCATATTTTTAGTGGGCCAAGGTAGAATTTTTCATAATGTGGGAGGCAATACATTGTTTGCTACAATAAATAGTCCAAAAGTATAAGAGAATTTTAGAAATTTAGAGGGAGGCCTTCGCCCACGCCAACCCCCTTTGTTCCACCGGGGTTGCAGGGCAAAAAATTTTAAAAATGAACTCCCCATTCACCAAATAAGCAAGATAACCACTTAGTGCAGAGAGAGGAGAGAGTTTTTGTTTACCATAATAGAGACCTCCCCCTTAATATTTACCCGAATGAAGTCATAAAAGACTTATCTATCAAACTAGGGCCAAAGTCGTTAATGCCATTGACATTTTCAGTATCCAAAAAATTAAGAAAAAAAAAAAAAAAAATCAGTAATTGACATTTTCAGTCTTTTCCCGCTGAAAATGTTTATTTCAGGATCTTCTCAGGAAGAGCATAGAAAAGAGAGTATACAAACAAGCTGTACAAGAAGAAAAACATTGTGAAAAAAGTGAGTTTCGTGAAAAGGAATATGAAGGATTCATCGCTTAAACATGAAAACAGATGATTGTTATTTGAAAAATTACCACCATTATTTACATTTTAATCTTGGCCTCGTGAAAATGTAATAGGAAGAGTACCTGGCATGAATGATCTTGACGCTGGTTTTCATGGCGGGTTGAGACCAATTGTAAGCAATCGATCCGGTTATACCGCTCAGCCACAAGCACCCTTTTACACAATCAAATCAAATGCAAAGAATATCCAAATTAACACCTTCAAACATGTATATATATGGGTTCCACGAGCCGTGTTGAAAAAATCCATAGTTGAGAAAATGAAGATATAAATTTGATCGTAGGGTGTTATTTTAGAGATTTTCAAAGTTTTTTAAGGGAAAAAATCTTATACACCCTTAATTTAATAGTTTTAATTTAATTTAATTTAATTCAAATTATTTTTCAAATAAAATTAAAAATTAAAAAAATTAATTGAAACACACCCAATGCAAAATATTAATTAAAGTAAAAAGTTTTTTTAGAACCCATATGTATGTGTATAAACATAATCTACACACGCATACACAATACGTAAATATTAGTAGATATAGAAAGAAAACGGAGAAATCGTGACAATTACCGACTGTTCGAAGCTTGTGCTCGACGACCCATTCTCTGGCAGATTCAAAGGCAGTCTTGGCGTTGGATTCTGCCATTTTTTTGGGGCTGAAGAAAACAGAGAAAAGGGGGATTTTCTAGAGAGAGAGACAGAGAGAGGAGGAGACGGCGGGACTTGAACACGAAATGAGGGCCGGATCGATGAAGAAGGAAGGCTGATGCTTTTATACGATTTTTGGACGGCGCCGAACGAAGAGAAGTCCAAACCGGACTTTTCCAACCCCCGAAACTGTGGCCGCCCGCGTGGCTTAAGCATTGAACGTCTTTTGGCATGTTCGAATTTTTCTTCTTCTTTTTTTTTTTTTCGGCAACTTTTACTTATTTTTAATAATAACTTATGTGATACACGAAATTATATAATATTTTTTAGTTAAAATATAATTTTAAATATATTATAAAATATTTCACTGAAATTGTATAATTTTATAAAATAATTATTAAGTTTTTTTATATTTTTTATTTATATTAATGTTAAAAGTTAATAGATTTAATTATAATAAAATTTTTTATATGAATATCAAAAATTTGATTTGATCCAGTTATAAAAATTAAAATTTATTCTAAAAAATATATTAAATGACAAACTTATCTAATTAACTTGGTCTCTTCAAATTGTTTGTTAA
>JAVXUM010000036.1:13362643-13377139 GCA_035590655.1 Pouteria glomerata
CACCCCCCCCCCCAAAAAAAAAAAAAAAAAAACAATTATTTTATTTCTGGTTCACCGAACACACCCCGTGTCATTGGTGGCATTCTCGATAAGATTCCAATCGATCTTATAAATTATTTCAATTTTGATATCGAGATTTTAATCTGCAATTTGAATACCTTTGGATCTTCAGAATTTAAAGTTCCAAGTATTTAAAAATTTTGGGAGTGGCTATCAACGATATGTCGGACGAAATGATTTTGACAATTGAATCAACAAGTGAGATTCACAGGACAGGCTTTAGGACCAAAAACATCACGCAGGCAACAATTTTCATCGCCAATAGTGTCGGCCAATTTCCTCCAAAATAGGGTTACGAGTATTTTAACCGACTTCCCTCCAATTTCCATCTAATTTATTTATTTTTTAATGACTCGGCTACCTGGTGACCTCTTAGCTATAGCTAGTGTGTATCATTTCACGAAGGTAAGGTAAGACCAAACTTAAAGAGATCCTATCCTCCTTACAAATAACTTTACAACAATTTAGGGTTACAAGTATTTTAAATTACTGTAATTTATTTACTATTTATATCTATATATAAAAATATATAAAAATGCTTTATGCGTAATTATTAATATATATAAATTTAGAATATCATTGTAGAGAATAATCATTCAAAGAGTAATTACTAACATAAAATGGTTCAAGCATAATCGAGAGGGACAATGCACAAAATAAAAATAAAAATAAAAATTCAGGAGGAAAGGCCCAACTCAAATGGGATATAATATAAATTAAACTTACCCAGCAGCCAAGCCGACACTATCTGATCCATCAAGCATTATAGATTATCTTCAAACAACACAAGAAGAAACTCAGAGCTCAGACAATTTTACTCAGAAATCTAGCTATAAACAGGCGGAAAAGCCCAACTCGTTTAACCTTTGCATTTCTGCCATTGAACGTTTCAAAATCTTATTTCACATCACCGAGGGCAAAGGAAATAGAGGAAGCCAGTTCAGTTCAGCACACAAGCATTACAGATATCGTTTTTCTCAATCAAATATAACTTTTGGTTTCAGTCATAGCGTTCTCAATGTTTTTCTTCACCAAAACATAACAAAAATAAATCAAGTCTATGACTGATTTTGCGATGGCATCCTCTCAGATCCTTACCTCTGGCGATGATGATAGCCGGTGGATCTAAAGGCGGTGTCTGATCCACCAGAAGCCAGATGGAATTGCCCCCAACCCAGATCTCTATCGGCTTGGCTCAACGAAAACGAAGTCAAGTGATCTCTTTCCCATGCATGAAACCGATTCGATGATGTGGGATTTTCTGCCTCTTGGAAATTTCGACCAGAGGAAGCTGATGGGAAGAAGAAGAACCCACCAGCCTGATCAGATGATGAGGCAACTGGTTGAGCTGCGCCTCTACGACTGTTGGATCTCCGAGTGCCAGATATGGCTGGTGTGCGCACGGGTGGTGAATTGCTGGGTTGTTGGAAGTACGCCTGGAGAGCTTGGACACGATCGCGGGCCCGTGCAACACTGCCAGGGTAAGGAGGAACCATTGAAGATACCATTGAACTCCCAGCTCTGACGGCAGAACTGAAAGAATGCATTACCCAGAGTCAGCATCCATAAGGAAAAGAGGGGAAGGAGGGGTAGAAAGGGAAGCAAGCATTTACCACCCTTTTTAGTAACTCAATTTTCAATTGTCACAAAATAGTAGCTTTCCTCTAACTAAGAAAGAAATAATTTATGCTATGTTTAGACATGGATTTGAAAAGGGAAAATAAAATTATTAATTTATGTAATTTTTGCATACTTCCTATAGATGTTAACTTTTTTGATAAATACCTACTCATTTTAGTCTCATTTTTCCAACTATCAAAAAATGAAAACATATTTAACTTTTTCACTTTGTTTTGTGTTCCTATCATTTCTCTCCCCACAAATCGATGTCCAAACATAGTCTCAAGGTGTGTTCAAAACAAAGGTTTGTTGATGAAAAAGAAAAGCAGAGGACAAAGGTAGGAAAGTAAGATGATATTAAAAATGTTAAAATTTATTTTATTTTATTTTTCTATACTAGGAAAATGATAAGAATAAGTGGATGTTTCTTAAAAAAAATTAAAATTTATTTAATTAAGCATAAAAAAACCAGTATGTACAAGTTATCTTCTTTACCCTCAACAAATACTAATTCCAAACACACCCTTCAGAGAAGCTTCTAGCTGAAAACGGTTTAAAACCAAACAACCCATATGATCTTCCATTTGACATCTCAAACCAAGCAAGGACTTAAAAACACACTCCCAAATGCAGAAAAGTTTAGGTCTCATTTGGTTTGTTTTTCTATTTTTTATTTTTATTTTTTATTTTCTGTTTTGAGCTCATTTTCTATTTTGCACTTTTGAAAATAAAGAAAATAGCTCAAAACGTATTTGGTTCCTTATGTTTTCAAATTTTATTTTAAAAAATAGAAAATTAGTTTTATACATAAAATGAAAAATGACAAAAAGTTATTTTGAGCATTTTTAACCCCAAACAAGAAAAATCTCAAAAAAAGGAAAACATATCATTTTTGTTTTGTTGTTTTAAGATTTTTAAAACATAAAACACATAAAGTAGAAAACAGAAAATAAAAAACAAAAAATCAAACCAAATGCCACCTTAATTAGTGAGTGCCCACCTGTGGCCCACAAGGAATGGATGCATAAAAGATCCTGATCTTGGTATATCAGAATTTGGCCTAGCGACCCTCTGAGTTACAGACGGAATTGAAGGCTGATCACCAACACCACGGCTGCTAGATGTAGGGAAGGGAGAGGAATGGTGTTCCCAACTATGATAATGGGCATCCATGGAAGGAAAGGCATAAGAAGTAGGCATCTCGCTAGGAACTGGTGGCCCATTCCAATGGTTATTGAAACTAGAACCATCTGGAACACTCCCACCAGAATTTGATGATGAGGGATGAATTGGTCCAAAGTAAGCAATATATGGGCAAGGACGAGTAGCAGATGATACAGCCGTATGCTCAGCAAAGATAGCTTGCTGTCCAACAAGATCATGATCTGCATAAAAGCAAAAGCTCTTACCACAGGATTAAGTCAAAAAACCTCCCTCTGCTGCAATTTAAAGAGAGAGCCCTAGTTAAGCTAGAAAAAGAAAAAGCTTACATGCTGTCGATGAAAATTCCCCCTCCCTGCAGAAGTATAAAACATCAACATTAGGGAAAGAGGTTCTATTGAATTGAACACAGTATTGACAACAACAATAAGCATAATTATAAATGCAAGGAAAACAATAATACTCAAAAAGAAGAGTAATAAACTACACTTTTCTTACAGGTCAATCCCACTCCGAGTGACTACCCCCCCCCCCCCCCAACAAAAAAAAATAAAAATAAACAATAACACTGCCTTGCTTTTTGAATTTAGTAATGGATTTTGCCTTGAGTCAACAGTAAGTTCACCAGCTGCAAAATCTTGATGTACTACACTACCCATTTTTACGCCAATAACAAAAACTTTAAATTAGTAAAATTCTATTTTTTACTTGTTCCATAAGAAAATGGAAAAGAGAAAAGAAAAAAAAAAAGAAGAAAAAAAAAAGAAAAAAGAAAAAAAGAGGTGGATCAAACTTGAATGTTCAAGTCCAACAATGGAGTATAATTGCTCCATTCCATACACCACCACCATACCAATGCCTCTCCCCCATCTCTCTCTCCAAGCAGTTCATCACTTTCAACCAACCACACCACCACCATCATCATCAATCTCCTCTCCATCACCACAATCAATGTTCAATACTCAAATAAAGGTTACCTTTATCTTTGTAATATGGTCCTTACCATTCACTACTCACCAATATTCAACAAAATCACACTCAATCACCATGCAGATGAGATTCCTTTAGATTAAGTTCTCTGTTATGCAGTCCGACAGTACCTAAACCCCTCATAGGAAAACAGCCTCGAGTGATAACAAAACCACTACCATGGCACCATCATGAAAGCGCTCCCAACAATTTCCTGCCGCAAAAGATAAAAAGAAAAAAAGAAACCCGACAACCACCAATATTGCAAAAGTTGGTTGTTGTTTGATGCTCTATCCCTTCAGTCCCTATCTCTTTGGAGAAGAGGGGAGAGAAGGTAGTGACAGCTGTACCACAGCTAATTCTTGTGACAATCAGTGTAATAATTTCAAAATCAAATCCTCAAGCACTGGAACAAATATAAAATTGTAATTTTTGAAAAAACCTCAGAAAACTGGGATTTTTGTAGTAAGAAGCAATCAAAAGGAATGAAGGAACTCAGGCAATTAAAAAATTCAACAAATTATCTCACAAATTGATATATGCTCGCCTTTGGATTGTGATCCATGTTGCCTGGTGATGGTTTGGAAGTGGAAGTTTTAGGTATGAGTCAATTGATTCTGATTCTACATGTCAAGAAAGAAGAAAAGGTGCAATTTGAGTAGTGGCAGTGGTTGGTGACTGGGAGTTAGGTGGTTTATTGGCGGGTTATTATTCAGTGGTGATTTATTGATTTAGCGGACATGTTCACACATGCACGTACACATGCAAGCATTTCATATGCAGAAAGAAAATGTCACGTCCAAACAATTTGCTGGGAAAGAACCTCATATAAATAATAATTTGGAAAAATCATGCTTACTCGAAAGATGAGGGAAGTCGCATTAATCCACTGAATGGACACCAGTGAACTCCAAAAGACTGCAAAAACCATTTAGAAATCAGGAAAGACACACTTTCAATCAAGCCATATTCTTGCATATAGGAGAACTTGTTTCTTTTTTTAGACAAATGCTGGCAAGAGTTTATAGTTCCTTTCAAACAACAGATTATCATTCAACTTGGATTAAGATGCTGCAGCAATCTGATTGTGTCAATTACTGGACAACATAATCAACTATTTCTGAAGAACCATATACTGAAGTGCTATCCAATACAGCAAATTGCTAGGCTTCAAGAGGTAAGTCTCAATTAGACAATATTGCGAGGGAGAGCAGAATATTTTACGTTTCGTTACATTGGACCCATGTTTATTTTGCAAAATATATATATGGTAGCATATTTTCATTGATGCACATAGATGTAAGATCTAAAATAGCATATATCATGTACTCTTTAACTTCTAATTTATTTAATTTTGGAAGTGTTGTACAATCCTAAATTCATTGTCTATGCTTATTAAACAATTAACAAGTTTATCATTCGGCACATCAAAACGTGTTAGAAGCTATAGCACTCAGCCTACTGTCATTGAAAAATATAAATAATCATAACTACTGTCAAAGCAAGTTGCCTTCGAAGTAGCTTACAAGCAGCAACCGAAGACTAAAACCAAGAAAATTACAGATGAATCAGAATGTGCACCGCAAGTTCCTATGTTGATATATGCTATCATTGTTTTCTTTTTGGGAAAAAAGGAAAGTACCCCCAAGACTTGACACAAGCTAAAATAAGCTACATCATAAGGCTCCATATGGACAACAACAAATAGCTCAAGGATGGCGTTTGACACTTTCTGGTTCCTCAGTTCAAACATCGAAAGAGCAGATCTGGAAAATGTACACCAAGGTGGACACCATCAAGTACATGGCAGTTAAATAATCTCAGTCTGTTTTATTCGACCGTGTTCTCAGTCCAAATAGACCATTTTTCTACTAAGATTATCCAAGTAAAACTTGCATGTCTTAAGCCCTAAGCATGAGTGGCAATGTATAAATTGAAGTTGTGTGATTGACATAATGCAAACACAGTAAGCTACTTCAATTGCAGAAACTGATTAGCAAGCATGCATCCAACAATAAAAATGCTCCATGCATCTAAACACCAAAAGTCGAACTAGTTTATCCTTTCATCTAAAATGGAAAAAGAAAAGGTTAAGAAAAAGATTTGAACTAGGTTTTACCGGCAAATTACTTCATGTGGGAAGTTCAAATTCCATCCAAGACAACCAAAAAAACTCATCATCAAGCAATGTGACTTAAAAGTCATACCGAGTTCAAACAATCCTGGTATTTACCCAGGAAATAAAGCCCAAGAAGACAGGAGTAAGAACATGATACAAAATATGACTAATCAGACGTAAGCTAGAGACAAAGTGCTGTCATTTAAGGCATAGCATTACAAATCTCTAGCCTATTGATATCCGTATACATGATAATGATCAAAGAGAATGATAAACAATGGACCTCACAGCCTATCAGAGAAATTGGCAGCTTGTCTGCTGGCAAACAAGACTAAAATATCTCTATTTTTGATAAATAAATAACACGCAAAGAGGGAGGAAGGGAGATTGATACCGCACCGGCAGTAGCCCAATAGAGAACCCCCATGGTCTTTGAATTCATTACAACAAAATCAGCTCATGTTCCAAAGCTATACAAGAATCAAGACAAATCAGCTGCACCATCTGTGTACATTTCACTACTAACTAATTTTTTGCATCATTTTTTGCCACTAAAACAATGAAGAATGCGAGCTCTTTCTAAAAATGTGAAACAGAAAAATCTCCTAGCAGACAGCTAAGGAAGAGTACAAAGAGAGCACTCTTGTGCCTACTAGGCTGCTTTGATGAATTGTGTATATTAACAAGCGAGTCACAAACCATGTTACACGGACTTCAAGTACATGTCCAAGAATCGAATACATCAACCCTCATATTCAACGATATGGGAATGCAAAAAAATATCCATAATTTAAAATAACCATTCTATTTTATAGGATAATAGTGTATGCACAAAATGCCTTTAGAATATTTTATACATAAAATATATGTTTTTTTTTTTTAACAAGTATGCATAAAATATAAGTTCTATACATAATTATGCGCTAAAATTGAATTGTCAAATATGTTTGTACCCTTACCCAAGTGTAAAGTGTCCGACACGGGTACATTAATACATTTAGAAGAGTTCATGTAACATAGGTCGCAAAAGAGATGGATATCATTTAAATTCATGATTGATAGGGTAGACAATTTTGTTTGCCAAGGAGAAGAGGAAGGATTAATGCCAATGAGAAGATAAAACCGGAGAACACTGCTGCAGAATCCAATAGGTTAAGAAACAGTAATTACTAAAATTTTGAATTACTAGAAACAATTAGGGAAAACACTTCCACTAAAAAAGCTTGCTTAATGGAATGAGGTTGTAGTCTTGTAGTGACGAAATATGCCCAGGACCCAGATACTTATAGCTGAAAGACTGGCATTCCAAGAACAAGATAATAGCAGCTCAACCACTCATAATCCATATAAATTCCAATAATCAAAAACAGAACATAAATGGGAGTCTGACAAATTAACCAGTAATAAATTTGCCAGATCATTTATTTACAAGATAGTTTCCAAATATTGTTTTTAAGGAATGTACCAGTTAATTGCAACATTCGGATTAGATACACTACAGAATACTAAGTCACATAAAAAACAATAATAAAAGGGCAACCCAATGCACGAGACGCTCACAATGTGCAGTCTGAGAAGAGTAAGCCATATGCAATTCTACTTTTGCTTGGAAAGAGGTTGTTTCCAAAGTTTGAACCCATGATAAATATCTTAAATATGCTAGTGGAATGTGGAGCAACTATAACTAGGAAACAAAAATCTGAATCTACATAAACTAAAAAAAGTATATCTTGTCTTTACCATCTCGGAGTAGCTTAGATCATAAAGATCTTCATCATGGGCCCACTCATCCATGCTAAACTCAGGAAATGGACGGCAACCAGTTGCATAAAGCCATTGACCTTTCTCAATTTTCCGACAGTTGGGGCATTGCATTGCTCCTTTTATATTGAATGCAGAACCAATGCAATCTGAAAGTAACCATGACAAGAACGCCATAAACATAAGAGAAAACAGCACAGGAGTAATACATAGAGAAGGGAAAATAACAAGGAAATTGTTCACCATATTAACGAATAAATCAGTCTGTCAAATTTTACAAAGCACTGCAAAACATATCAATCCTAAAACCTTGCAATGCATCAAGGATATTCATTATTGCATAATTACCAAAAGAATGTCACTCAAATGACCGGCAGTAATTCAGTTCAACACACACATCTTATGAAATAACCAGCATGGACCCTTCGTTCAAAGTTACTGAACCTAACCGCATGGTTGCAGCCTTCAAACACTACTAATGAAAACTGCCTACATAGCTAGAAATCACCGACTCCAACTATTTGACAATCTTGCTCAAAAATATCTCCAATAAGAATTGGAAACTATAACAAACTAGAGGATAACTTCTTGTTTTCAAAGAAATATTAAATTTGGACCCAAAAAGGTTAAGTTTGCTTCAGAGAAAAGGAGTGGTTCCCCCTTAGCATCCGGCCCCAACACAAACTAAAACTACTGGAAGATAACCACTTCCAAAAGTAAGTACCTTCTGTAGCCTATTAAAAATACTGAATCCCTTAAAACACCAACCTTTGTTAACATACTTTAAAGAGGTCCATATTCTCTATAATTGACATGTACCCATTTAAATGAACTTCTATAACCCCACGAGCCAACTATACAAAATAGACAAAAAAGAACTCCTCAATATGTTCAATGAAAATTCATTGTATTGAAAAGACCTCCTATTTCTATCATCTCAAATCAGCCATCCAATGCACAAATTGATTTTACACATTGAATGCGGTTTATATCTTGTACAACTGAATTTTCAGTTAGATAAGTAAACTTCTTTTTACCTTGATCTAGTGAAAAGATTATATCATGATGTTTTGTTCGAGGATGATAAATTTGTTTTTATTCTCTCTATATATAGACACTCCTCACAAGCAAGCAAGCAAAATAATGTAGTCTTCAACTATGGCATAAAAACAAATTCATAAAGTAGATTCCTTCCGAGGGAGTCTCATGAATGATGCAGCCTTGTATAATTCTTCACATGAAAGGTTTTACTAAGCATCTCTTTTGGTTGATATAAAGAGACTTCAACACGTGTTAGTGTCTTGAATAAGGAGTCGTTCGATCAAATCTACTTTTTTGACATATGGTGTAACTGCTTGGATCATAAATGTGTATGATATCATTGCTTTTCCGATGCATGTTGTTTTCCCGCTCGCATGTTAATGGGGTGGTTCAACTCAAATAACTAGATAATTAAACACAACCAAGCAGGATTATCAATCGTGGACAATATCAAATCGATCTCTATGAAACACAAGGAACAAAATATCATTTAGTTTCATTTAAACAGCTGAAATATTTATACTCACAGGAACTTTTACACTTATAAGATGCCTCCTCACACATAAATAGAAAAATACCAATCTCACTTGAGCTCATAATTGTAAATATATTAAATTGCACACAAGCTATTGATACTAAAACGTAACTTTTGCAATGAAACCTTTGCTTCAAAAGGTAGACAGAGTTTAAGCTTCTCAACAAAGAATAAAGAAAAAAAAATAGTTCTTATAATGCTCTAGAAATGTAGGAGCATTTTTTGTAACTGCGGACTTCCTACAATGTACAGTAGAATGTTAGCTTATTAAGAATGTCCCATTCGAGGATTGCTTAAAAAAATTAAACCATAGATTTTGTTATGTAGTTGATTACGCATGGCCTCGTGCGTCCTAGTCACACCTAAATGAAAGTATCAATTGAGCTACATTCAAAGCATTCAACAGTAATCAACTATTAGTACATCAATGAAGAGGAATTGCCAAGAATTTGTTAAGATTAATTAGAAATATCTTGCCAGCAACTCCTTGCAGAAAATTATAAGAAATTAACTAGTGATCCAACAGCAAATGAGACTCGTTATCAGATCTAGCTACTGTTTCTGTGTGCAAATACAACAATACAGCAATAAGACCCACAGAACTTTGCAATTCAACATTTTCACTCTGCTTCAAGTGAAAATGTTAAATGATCAACTTTGCTTACACTTGAATTTGAGCTTGCAAGGAGGATTGCCTGAAATTATTATGCCTAATGGCAGATGCAATATTGCTGCATTCATGTTTTCTTAATCACAAAAAAAAGTACCAGTAAGCTAATGAAAGATGAGAAACAAGAAAGACGCATACCATGTCGACCAGAACTGGATAAAAGTTTATCACAACATCAAGAAAAACCTCCCTAAATGGTGGGACAGAGAACTTAACAACTTAAACTTGATCCTTACAGTGGACACACTAAGAACTTCTTCACCCAATTTCAAGCAAATGTCAATGCACATCTGCTACTTGCCTTCCCATTCCTTAAAAATCAAATCTCAAGTAGCTAGCTTTGTGTAAAAAAAATACAATGTGATTGTCTCTCACTTAAAAGACAGCTTCAACCATTATATATACATATAAATATAAACATTCCTATCAAATCTCATCTAAAACTATATAAATCCTAACCAAAATAAAAATGTCATCAAAATTGTCAAAAAAAAAAAAAAAATGGAAAACGAAGGCAGCTTGCAGAACTGATCCACATAACATAGTTTGAGGTATCAAATTACCACTGATGTATGCATCAGCAACTTAAAATTCAACCTCGCCGCAACATCAAGTAAGAATATTCTGTCAGATCTCAACGAATTCCATATAAGCAAATTGAGAATGACTTGAAAACTTTTAACGTACCCAGATGAAATTGATGTCCGCATTGAAGCTTTGCCCATGATCTATCCCCATTATCGATCACAGCCTCCAGGCAAATCGAGCACGACACCGACGGAGCTTTCCCTCGGCCATCGCCATCATCGAGAAGATCAGAATCTGCCAAACCCATCACAAGAAACCCTAATTTAAATAGATAAATATACACTGATCACTCGTCACAACCTCACGAATTTCGTTTCAATTTCTCCGATGAAGCTTCGAAAATCGTAGCAGTTTTTTTTTTTTTTTTTTGGTTTTTTTTCAGAGTAGAGGTTTGAATTTGCGGATAATCAAAAGCGAGTGCCCTGAATATCTGTGGAAGAGCTGTGTTTGGGGCTCACCGAAGGCGTATCGCTGAGCTCAGAGAAGGGATAGAAGAAGAACTCGTTCCCAAAGCGTTGTGCGGAAAAAAACTGTTCTCTCTCTCTCTCTGCTTTCTCTCTCCACCCCGACTGATTTACGGCCGTCAGATTTGGGCAGCGATTGATGGTAAGGACAGTTCCGGCAACTGTTGTCCAAATGCATAGAATTTATCTTGATGGACGGTTACGATTTATTGGGAGCGTTGATTTTTTTTTTTTTTTTTTCCCTTGGGTTCAAAATTTATGTCACACCTGGTGAGCAGAGATTAGATGCGGAGTTGTGTACTGGTTCTAACACGTGGACTCAGTCGCACCCATCCAAGAATGTGGGACCAAGTAGTTGGCGACGGTTGTGATATTTTATATGAGTGATATAGGAAACTACTACCAACAATATATACCTGCTTCGCTTTGGGACAAAATTAGTATTAAATTTAATTATACGGTTAAAATTTTAATTAAAAAAATTATGATAATTTACCAGTTTTAAATTTTTTTCTAAAATTTTAATGCGTAACAACTATTATATATGTGCCTAACCCCACGAAAAAAAATATAAATTATGGTATTTTAATTTAAAAAGTTTAACTTTAAATCATAATTAAACAGAATTTAAATTAGCAATTTTGATTTATATATTATCTCCAACTTTTAAATATAGTAAAATTTAAAATATTTAAATCATTTTGTGAAATAAATATTAGCAATCATTGAATATGAAAAGTTAATGAAAAGTTAAAAATATAAAAATGATCTTAATCATTGAATAAAAAAATAAAAATAATTTTTAACTATTGGATCTTAATTTGTAAAAGAGATATTTTTAAAAATTATTTTATTTTATTATATAAATGATACTGTGCACATAAATTTTAACCGATTAAATATTATAAAAATAAAATTCAATTAAATTGACGAGTCAAATTTTGTCCTGCACAACTTCAAGAAAATTATACAAGTGAACAAATTATATGCCACCACATATAAATAAAAAGTGAAGTAGTTTGAAGATGACACAATTAACCAACTAAATTGAATTAGTTGTCAATCGGACCAATGATTAAAGATAATTAATACATTTTAATTTTTATCTTTTACAGAAATAAATAAACAAGGGAGAATTACTAAGGAAGTATAATATTATCTTAATTTCTTGATTTTTATCTTTTATCAATAAATAAAATAATAAAATAAATATCTTTAATAAGTTAAATTGGATTGTAACTCTCTTATATATTCTCGATTTGTGACACTCTTAACTTTATTACATATCTAAATATCACAGTTAAATAAAAAAATATATTTTATTTAAATTTTGTTTACGAAAAAATTTTATTGGATTAAGCAATCATAACTCCAAAGATTCTCAAGTATTAAGAAAATTTAAGTATTGATTTGATATCAAGTATCAATATCTCGCATCAACGTTTTGAATCAGATAATTATTTTTGATTAGAAGTTTAGAGATGATGATTCACTTTTCACAAATCAATAAAAAAAATAATTTGTTCTTACAATTTTGTGTGTTTATTTTCTAAATACAAAATTTGTGTGTACATGCATATGATATTAAAGAAATAAAATTAAAATGATATTACATGCATATGCTCCTACTATTTTTTGAAAAATAACTCATTAAAATGTTTTTTTATTATATAAATATTATTTTTACATTATTTTGTTTTTTTTTTTTGATAAAATATCGAGAAAAGTATTTTCTTCTTAAAAGTATTTATTAATCTAATTGAAGTGCTAATGTCGGAGAATGATTGGTTGAGAAAACATTAAATTTTGCATAAGATTAAAAGTTTAATGACCCAAATAGTGACGTGGCCACAAATCGGTAGGAAATTGGTTTGGCATTGCATTTGTTTACCACAAACTGGGTAAATTTTGTGACACGGTCACGTGGGGAAGTATCATTTCAGGTACAGCGCTTTTCTCGTGAGTAACACTGTTTGCATTGTTTTCTTTAATTTATTACTACGTAGAGCGTTTCGATTGGTTAATGTGCACTTCGAGCAAAAGTCCCATTAACTCCAATTTGATCAGAGACGTGCCATTTATACGGAGAGCAACATCTTTACCAAATATTGGCACCTCTAGGAGTGTTGTGAAATAAAAAAAAAATTAAAATTTTTAAATTTTATTTAAAAATATTTAAAAATTTACTTATTTTTTATTTCATTGTATGAATTATAAACTCACAACTTATCACTTTTTTTTTTATTTGATTTCACATTTTATCACTTCAAACACATTTATTATGAAAGTGAAATTAGGACACCAATGCATTTGCATCTATAACTTATACATATTTTTAATTGGTTATTCATTCTACACTATTTACAATTATGGCGTATTGTGCTTTGAAGTTAAATAAAAAAGGGAAGGCTGGCATTAAAATAATGTTAGTTTTGTATTATTGAAATTTGAAATTATTGAATTAAAATTCAATCTTTCAAATATAATCATATTGTCTTGACCATAAAAGAGTATGAATATATATAAACCATTGATTTTAATTTAATAATTTTTTTTTTGTGGTAATTAACAATTTCTCATATTATGTCACCAAGATGACATTAAAGGATGTGCGTGGATCGATTTGGTTTGAATTCATTCTTAACTCAAAATTAAACTAATTTTTTTCGGTTCTTACAATTACAACTCAAAATCAAATCGATTTTATATTAGAATTGAACCAAACCAAGTCAAGAATATTGGGTTAGTTTGGTTTATTTTTTGTTTCGGTCAAATCATTTTGGGTCGGGTTCCTTTTAGGTTTAAGTCAAGATAGATCCAAATTTTAGGATTATATAAATATTTATATATTATAATATTATTTAGTTTATAATATTATATAAATATTTATATATTATATTATATTTTTAGATTAATTCAAGTTAGTTTGGATTGAATTATTTTCGGTTCGATTTTAGTTGAATGTATACTAATTCAAAAATTGAATCAAAAATATTGATTTATTAATTTTTTAAACTAGAATCAAACTGAAAAATGATAGAGAATCCAAACAAGTTGAATCAAAGTGATTGATTTGGTTTAATTTTTAAATTATTTAATTTTTTTATACATTTTTATTAAAAATTATATCAGCACCCAAATCCATTGAAACGAAGGGTACAATTGTTTTTATACCGTGTGTTTGGGCGCCAAGATCACCAATTGTTAGATAGGGGGAGCATGTTCGTGCCGCTTGGATCAGTCCACATGCACACGTTGTTTATTGCTTCGAGGGTAGAGGAAATACGCCGTTGAAATGGTAATCGTATGGACCCCGACCAATATCTAATATGTAATTTTGACTAATAATTATAATTTTAGGTTATTTAAATATTTAAATTCAAAATTTGATCTGAGCTATTAATTTTATTTAATTTTCTTTAGTCGAACTGAAACTCCGCCTATGTTAGGGTTTCCTTAAGATAGCCGGTCCCAAGCCCGGATAAAGGAGGAGGGTTGTGCGTTAGGT
>JAVXUM010000036.1:13377239-13390488 GCA_035590655.1 Pouteria glomerata
CTTGGCGTCGTCAAATCCATATAGCCGACCCCACCTAGTGGGAAAAGGCTTAGTTTGGTTTGGTTTGGTTTGGTTTTCTTTAGTCGAACTGAATTAAAATTTTATTTAGAATGTCATAGTATGTTATAGGGCCCACTCTTTTTTACTTCTTGATTTGTTTTTTTTTTTATTCTTCATTTTTTCTTCTTCCGGTGACTAACGGAAGAGAGAGAGTAAAAATTTTATTTACTTAAAAAATTATGTTAGTATAAATTTTTTTTATTCAACATGAGCAAGGTTGAAAAAAAATTAGTAAATTTCTCGATTGTCAACTTTTATTTATATATCTTTTTATTATTTGATTTATTTGTTTCCTTTACTCTTGAGGCACTAAATTAAGCCTTGAAACCTTTCAAAAAAAAAAAAAATTAGGCCTTGACAAAATATACTTTTTTTATTCGAGGAATATTCCCACAAATTGTTCATCTTTTTTCTTGGATAAGCTTATTTGTCCATTGTAAATAGTTTGTTGTATTTTATTTTATATTTTTCATTAAATAAAATTATAAAATTATCCTTTTTAGATAAAATGGCATAATTACCTTTTAAAAGAAAAAAATTTATAAATTTGAACAAAAACCATAGGCCTAATTTTAATAGAGAGGGTGCTTGATTGATTAAGGGGGTGTTTGGAGTAACGAAAAATAATGAAAAATGTGGTTTGAGTGATATTTGGGTGTTTGGTGGCAAACTATGTTTTTCAGAGATGAATAGTGAAAAATATTGACTTTTGCAGCGAAATTCGTCGGAACGGTTTTTAAATGTTTTCAAAAAATATTGACAATGGGTCTTGTTTGGTAGCTTGGATAACCGTAGTCACATTAAAAAAAAAAATTACAACTATTCTATTAATCAAACTCGAGTTATGCAATTTTTTCTAGAGTTGTAATAGTGTGAATGTGTAAAAAGTAGTAGAGAATTTTAGAGGTTTTAAGAGTTTTTCAGAGCTTTTCAATGATTGTTAGCATCCCAAACACCTCCTAAAGTTTGGCAAAAAAATATAATAAAAATAACAAAACTTAACGTAGAGATGATAGATGGTAAAATTTAATTAGAAAAAAGTAATTAAAAATTAATAAATTTTGATTAATTTTTACCAATCAAACAGGGAAAAAATTGTTATTAAATTTTAAAATAATCATAGAAAAATAAATTTCATTGTTAAATTAAAGTCAAAGATAACTTGTCCACTTAAATTTAATTCTCCGCTACTCCTGTTACTTTTCTCACAAATTTTAAACTAAAAATACGACCGTTGATTTTTTGTTTTCTTACCAATCATGTATTGAAAAAAAAATGCACACAAAAATTAACAAAATAAGAAAACCAATATATCAAAAAACTTAAAAAAAAAATTGAGTTTTAAGAAAAATGTAAGTTTTGTCCAACGAATTATAAGTATCTTTTTGTGCAAAGTTAATTTAATTTTTTTACAATAAAAAATATTTAAAAAAATAGATTTTGAAATCTTTTATTATAGTTAGTAGTTCATATCTTATAATTTTTTTTTAATTCATATCTTATAATTTTTTTTTTTCTTTTAAATTTGGGTGGCAATCGCCCACCTCCTTATTAAAAAATTTGAAAAATTAAAAATAAGAATAAACGAAAGGTGAAATACTCAAGGTTGTATCTAGAAATGTGGGAGTCTTGGTAGAACTTTTCAGGGAGGTATAACTTGTGTTAAGATTGCACAAGTACTATCTTTATTCTTTTTTTTTTCCTCTTTTTTTTTTCATTTTAAATAATTTTAATTTAATCTCAACTTAGTTGTATCTTAAATAAATATTCTGTTGCATCTTGAATAATCCTAATCTGATCTCAACTTAGCCATTTTTCAAGAAATATTCGATTTGAAGTACAGAGCAATTGAACGATAAAAATAACATTACAAATAATATTACAGATGAATATATGGTGTAATATCGCATATGAATATAAGAATTACACTTGAATTTGGATTATCAGACTGATTGTAAATGAGTTAATTAAATATTCTAACAGGTGATTGTAAATGAGTTAATTAAATATTCTAACCGGTAATTTCTAACGAATAAAAATATAATTAAAAAGATCACAGATTAAGATAATAATTACATTTGAACTTAGATTATCAGACTGATTGTAAATAAGTTAATTAAATAGATAGTGTCTAACGGACAAAAATATAATAAAAAAGATAATGATAATTCATCAAGATAGTTTCAGTTGGTGATATAATTAATAAGATAATAATTATTCATTTATGAAGATAGTTATGGTAGTGTTTAACAAATAAAAATAGGTATAGATAAGTTCAAAAGTTAAAATAAAAAATAAAAATAATAATTAGTATATTAATTAAATTTGGATTAGTTTAAATATTATTTAATTTCTTATTATTAATAAAAATTTAGAAAAATGAAGGCCTTATAGAGGATAACTCGAGAGACTGCAATAGAGGGACAACTACAATCGTTGCAATTCCTCCAAAACGACATCATTTCATTCATTTTCACCAAAAACGACTCTATTTTACTTAAACTGTTATATTCAAATATGATAACTTAAGTAGAAACACATACAACAAATTAGTAAATTCGTGTTCTCTCTAAAGTTCAATTCAAGCTCGAAAAGTTGTCTAATAAACCGATGAGGTGCTTGTCAAAGAGTCTCTGATACTTAAGTTAGCAAGAGAGTTAAGAGAGTAATTTAGCAGAGTTTCAAAAAGATAAGAAAGTTGTACCTGTATACTTGTTAAATAGAAATATATATACAAGGGACCTTACGTAGGATGATATATATGAGCTACATATAATTATGCCTCATTCTCCAATAAGATAATGCCATCTGTATTATAAATCCCAAAGTTGTTTTCTCAATTTGTTATCTAATCTGTTATATAAAAAGTCATTTATAATAGTAATTTTATAAGCATATATATTGAAACTGTCAATGTAATTCGTGACGTAAGTTAGTTTGTTTAATTTTTTGATTGAGAGAGTTAGGTCAAGAATAGTGAAGGGTATCGATCAGTAAGATTGGAAAAAATAAGAATACTCCTACTTGGTAGAACCCTATTAGGAAAAGCTAAGTGACCTGCTTTCTAATCAAAATTTTTTCCAAGTTTTTGATTAGACCTCTTCTCAACTATCTTTAGTCAGGTTAACGGCAATCGAGTCTTTTATTCATTTAGGGCCTTATGGAACACACCAAAATCAGTGTCGTTTTAGATAAAAAAAAAAATGAGTTAAATTGTGTTGTTTTGGGACAACTACAATGACTGCATTATCCCCTACTACGGTCCTCTTTTTTGACTAGAGAAAAGCACGAACTCTTTCTTCTCTTATCTTCTCTCTCTCTCTCTATTTTTATTCCCTAATCTTCCTCTCAAATGTATGTGATAGTGCAGGAACTCTGCAGTCGGTACCTTACTAGATTTTCCCACGCGTGGACATAAATAATACTGGTCAAAAGAATTTCGAGGGTAACTAAACTGATAAGATCTTGAGTTTGCTCTCCAGTGATCATTAGTTTGAGTCTCTTCAGGGCCACTGAAGCTTTATCCGATCGTTAATTTCAGGTCCCTAGAGATTAATCAAAATACGCACAAACTGACTCGAACACTTTGAGTTATTAAAAAAAAAAAATACTAGTCAAAAGCGGCGTCACTTTTTTTTTTTTCTTGATCCAGCGAATCTATGCCATTCCAATCCCAATCCATGTTAAAGAATGAAATACGAGGGTTATTTTAGTTAATTAAGAGGGCCACAAAGTCGGCGACAGACGCCACACCGGTCCACCCTACTGTTCAGTATTCGATTTTTTCATTTATAATTTATTAATTTTTTAATTCTAATCTTTTGAATCACCTGTTTATCCTATCAATAACCACTAAAATCTATCAAAATTTAAAATTTAATTACTTTTCATACTTTATTTCAATTAAATTTTAACACATATTATATTTATTTCAAATTAATTATATTTTTATGATAATTTTTATCAATTTTTTTTTTCCAAACAGCCGAAATAAAAAACAATATAAAAAAAACCCAAAAGAGCTCAATTCATTTAATTTACCAAACTAGCCCTGGTGTTCGAATATCCACTTTGTGTTTGTACATCATTCTTCTTCATCGTTATCAGTATTGCCACCCCTCTCTATTAGCGCACCGCCCCTGCAGCCTTCTTGTTTCTCTGGGTAGCTCGTCCTCACTCTGTCTCTGCTCCTCCTCTGATTTTTTTTTTTAACTTTTTATTTTTCTGTTTCGAAGGAAAGTAAGAAGCGATCAGCAACCATGTTGGTGTACCAAGATCTTCTCACCGGTAACTTATTCTCCAGATTCTTTAATTCTTGTTTTCTATTTACATGAATCGAATCGAATCGAATCGAACGATTGGTGACGATTTTAATCTGTATTGTGTACACAGAGATTATTATTATTAATTTTTTCCTTAGTGCAATTTCTCTACGTTCTTGTTTTTGATGGATTTAAGGGTTTGTCTTGCTTTATATATATATATAATATATATATATGAGTTTTGTAATTTAGAGATGTTCAGTTAGCTTCAATTTGATCTTCTGGTTTAACACACACGTGTTTTTCTTGTGGAGTTTACCCGTTGGATTACACTATTAGAGGTTTTGATGTGGCTGGATTTATTATTATTATTATTTTAATTATTAGCTAATTTAAACAGAGAGAAAAAAATAATGTATATATATAATATTTTCCTATTTTGGAATTGTGTCGTTGGAATCTCCCCCTTAATTTTTTATTTAAAAAGGAAACAGAGAGAAAAAAGGAATATACTAGGACTATTTTAGCTAACTTTGGGACTCAAGATTGTGTTCCAAGAACTGTTTTGTGATTCGATATACATTTATTGGGATGCCTCTGTTGCTAAAAGTGATTATGTTAATGAATTATAGGTGATGAGCTTCTCTCAGATTCATTCCCTTACAAGGAAATTGAGAATGGTATGCTGTGGGAGGTAGAAGGGAAGGTAGGGGCTTATTTATTTGTCTTCTTGTAGTACTACTTTTAGTTTTACACCTCTGATGATATTGATTGTTCACTTCTAATGTTGGCACTTTCCATAGGATCCACGTTGAATGGACTTGGGTATGAGTATTGGATGTGGATATATGTTCAAGTGTCAGATCTTCTTAAAAATGAATTTTAGAATATCGGAATATGCATCTAATAGTTGGGTATGGATACGTCGATAAGCCGTGAACATCTAAATACATTATATATTATATGATACATTGAAATGAGATATGATTGTTATTTAAGTAATGTATTTGAAATTTGATTGAATTTAAAGAAAAGTGGTTTTTCTTTTAAACCATCAAAGTGTAGTTACTAGTTATTCAAATATCCTTAAAAAGTATGATGCCATTTGGTTTGTATTTCTATTTTTCATCTTTTGTGTTTTTTGTTTTATATATTTTGTATTTTGAAAATCCTAAAGTAAGGAAAACAGAAAAAAGCATTTGGTTTAACATTTTCTGTTTTTCTTATTTTGAGATTTTCCTTGTTTTGGGTTGAAAATACTCAGAACGATTTGTTATTATTTTGTATTTCATGTGTAAATCTATTTTTTATTTTTTTTAAATAAATTTTGAAAACAGGTCAAATGCTTTTTGAGCTGTTTTTCTTGTTTTCAAAAAATGAAAAATGGGTTTAAAACAGATATATCAAATGACACTTAAATGATCCAAGTTCCTAATTTGGGAATGGGTGTCGGACACACATCTCATACGAAGGAGGCTGAATTAGTGGGGGATAGGGTGGGCAGCCTCTTGTGTATAAAATTTTTTAACTAAAAATATAAAGCATCTAGTGAGTTTTTTAATATTGTGAGGTGGCCATGGCCTCTCATACTCCATGCATAATTCTGCCCCTTCTCGTCATATTCAATGGACACGGGTGAAGTGTCCTTGTAACATAGCATAGGATGAGGATTTTGCATTTGAAAGCCTAGAATGCGAGACCATTAACATATAATCATGCTGTTTACATGTCTAATAATCTGTCATATTGTAGTGGGTCGTTCAAGGAGCGATAGAGGTTGACATTGGGGCAAATCCTTCTGCAGAAGGTGGAGGGGAAGATGAAGGTGTCAATGACCAAGCTGTCAAGGTTGTCGATATCGTCGATACATTTAGACTTCAGGTAACTGGCTAAAGTCTTCTATCATATAAAATATAGATCCAGAGTTACCATAAGTTACTACTATTTCTACTAATCACGTTTTGGTGTACACGTTCCGTAATGTGTTACATTTATATACCGATACACTAAATTTGTCGATCTGCAAAGATTATACCTATGTCATATTTTCATTAGAAAAATATATCAAAATAGTGAATTGATAATAAATTGTCTAATAATAACCAATAAATTTAAGTTTTACAAAAAAAAAAAAAACGATAATAATAATAAGTAAATATTTGTATCAAACATAAAGTATACTTAGTTTCGTAAATATTCACACTATTTATTTATTTTTATTAAATATATATATCTTAAAAAAGTATTTTTATATACCAAAATATATTTAATAATTTGATGATTCTATGAGAAACCTATCTCCCATTCATATCGCATTTCAGAGTAAAAGTGCATCGCATTTTTTGTTTTCGTGTCATGTACCAAAATGATTCTCTTTTCAAGCAGTTCACATTACAGGTAATATTGATGTTTGAAACTAGGGGTTCTATCTTTATTTGCAGGAGCAACCAGCTTACGACAAGAAGCAATTTGTTGCGTACATGAAGAAGTACATTAAGCTGCTGACACCAAAGCTGGAGCCAGAGAAGCAAGAGGAGTTTAAGAAGCACATTGAAGGAGCAACAAAGTTCCTTCTTTCAAAGCTCAGCGAGTTACAATTGTACGTGTTAATCTATGTTTTGATTTTATTAGGTAGATTTGCGAATTTCGTATGATATGATCGAATTTGCAATATTAGTAACAATAATTTTTATTTTATCTTATTTTTATTTTTATTTTTGGGCTCTGCAGTTTCGTAGGGGAGAGCTTGCATGATGATGGCACTATAGTCTTTGCATACTACAAAGAAGGTGCAACTGATCCAACTTTTCTCTACCTTGCCTATGGGTTGAAGGAGGTGAAGTGTTAAAGTAGTGGTGATCCTATATTTATCCAGTTAGCTCTAAAATGGAGGTGCTTGTTGTTGTTGTTAAGTTACTACTGTTTCTTTACATTCGGACTTATGGGCAGTGATAGTATTTTTAAGGGCTTGTTGGTAGGCAGCTTGGATGTGGGTTTTTGAAGGTGAGGATTGGAAGAAGAATCTTTCCTCTAATCGTGATCGTTGGTTCGCAAACCGAACCCACGCCGACGCACCTTTCAAACACACACCAAGTCGTGCATTATGTAAGTTTACCTTTTGGTTTGGATATACGTACGCATGGATTGAGTTTGAGGAATAAATTATAAATCAAGCTATGGTATTTTTGCAATTACTTACTGCTGGGCTTTGCACGTTCCTGATTGTGATGGCTGGCTAATTCTAGATGCGTGGGGTTGAGGAATATGCCTAATTGAGTTCATCGTGGCAACACAGCAGCGATGTCAATTTTAGGCCCGACACGGATGAAAATACCATTTCCGACTGCTGTTGACTTGATATCACGGAAATACTGATAAAATACGAATATAATACAAATATCGACTGAAAGTTAACACGATTTAATCTCTATGAATTACTGATTTAACATGTTCATTAAATTTTAAATTATTTAACCTTAAACATGGATGGGAAAGAATTAATATATATATTGATATAGACATAAATTATGAATTTGAACACCGAGGATGGCTCTGCTTCAATTGCCATGCCATGCCTAGCCACAAGCGGGTGCCGCTGCAACTATTTTGGGGGGGTGGTGATGTTATTTTAATTTAAAAATCTAGTAGATTGTTTTGTTAGAATAATTTGGTATATTTACTAGTTTATTATGACTTTGAAAGTATAAATTTATTAAGATATTCTTTTATTGCCGTTATGTTATTTTTACATCATTTTTACGTGAACTTTGGTTTTTTTTGTTCTTTTTTTTTTTGGTTTTTTTTTTTTTTAGGGACAGTAGTATTTTCCTTTTACTTTAAAGAGTCACATAGAAAATTATACTGCTGAGCCAGAGTGAGTGTCAGGAGGGTACCTGTCAACCTCCTATTTCTTTGTGACAGAGATTTTGGGACAAACTCTTTTATTGGAACTTGTTAATGTTTGTTATTACGCTCAGAGAATTGGTTTTGAAAATTAATTTGTAAATATTCATAAACGCGATTGGTAATTGTATTTAAAAATTAAATTAAAATTGACTTCTAAAAGTGAAAATAATTAAATAAAATGCAAATATAAACATACAATTTAATGGCACATTAAAAATGAAAATAATTCAAATTTGTTAAAAAAATTAAAAACATTTTATATAAGAAGCATGTGTATGGAATACAATAATTTAAAAAAAATAAAGAATATTAACACAAGAATATAATAAAAAAAATATAAATTTGACTATAATTTATTACTTATATATATAAATATAACATTTACAACAAAATTAATTCAATATACAAAATATAATATAGAGGTAATTTTCAGAGTTTCAATTATTTAAAATCTTAATTATATATTTGAAGAAAAATTTAAAAAATAATAATACATCTTATGTATTCGAAATAATAACCCTCCGCATTCACATCCAAACCTAAACTACTTTTCTTTTCTTTTCTTTTTTTTTTTAGTTTGCAACTAATTCAAACACCCAACCACTAAACTAGGCTCCTGGTTCGATTCAATTACACTTCTAACCACTAATGAAACCTAGAGTGCTACACTGCTTGCGGATTTGACAGAATAATATACCAAACAAAGGGAATTTTCAGGGTATTAAAATCGATTTAGTTGAATCCGATCATGAACTTCGAAGTTGGAAGTAATTCCTGAGATGAAACTTCATATATCTTCTCTGAAGTAATTCAATCTCAGAACGAAATTAACTTGTCTATGCCCAAACTTATACGATGCCATCTCTCAACCTATGCGTAGTAGTTTAGGCTTGCTTTCTTCTTAGCCTGGACTTGGATGATACCTTCATTGAAGTCTTCATGATTAACCTGGAAAAGGTCACGCCACAGTTTCTAGTATTATTTTATTGCTAAGAATTACGGAACACGAATAATATATGATACAACACAGATACAACAATTTTGAAAAAAAAAAAAAAAAATTACGGATACAATGGAGATATAAAATATATATATATTTTTTATTGATTATATATATATTAACATATTTTTTTATTGGTTTGGTTTATATATATACGAAAATAAAATTCAAAAATAAAAATAAAAATACTTCAATACATGATTGAAGAGAGAGTAATAACGTAATTACATAAGCCACATCTTTAGGTGTGTTCAAGAACTATATATGTGTCAGATACATCTATTTTGAAGCGTATGTATTTCAGAAGTCTACTGATTCATTTTCTCACAATGCACATTATTCGACATTCTAATCCATTCCTCACCCCTTCATCAGCTGGTCAAGACATAATTTCTATTAGTCTTATCTTTTCTATATACAGCTTCAACCCCAAGACCTAATGTGCTAATGACTATAATTGCACAAGTGCAAGAAAAGACGCGGTGCATGACCAGAGATGCTTGAAAGTTGAAACCACAATTTAAGGAGGAGGCGACAGAGAATCAATCACACGTAAAATGATGAAAACATTTTCAAGGAAAATGGAAAACAAAAATAAAAAGGAGAAGTAGCCATATATATAATTAGTAAAAGATATTTGTTAACAGGTGCCCTAAGGACTCATAAAAACATGTCATGTAATCATGTTTTGCATTTTTTCCATGCACAGCTTCATCAAAGTGCAAGATGTTATGACGTGGCGTGTATTTATTGATTCTTAATGAGTGCCCCACGGGACCTGTTAACAGGACCTTTAGTAAAATAATTCACAGTGCATACATGCGTGGAGGTATCTGGGGTTCTATGATGTAATTGGAGAATAATCATCCGCTAGGGATTCATCAACCTGGTGAAGTACCATTTATAATTCAATGGCCAATAATAAGAAAAGCAGCCACATTCCCATAAACAAGATCATCGAGGAATGATGAATTTCTCCCTTGTTACTTATGAGAGAGAGGGAAAAAAACACACAGATAAAGCAATGATGTAGTAGATATAAATGAAACCCCCTTAATTAGAACGAGTGGCAAGTGGTAATGAGTTTCAACTTTTAGTCCCACCGAGTGCATATCTATTGAGGGCAACCACACAGGCAAAAAGCCTGCTTACTAGGTCTGTGCATCGTGTGGGGGCTTATGTGCTCTACTAGCAGTGTTAGCCATTGATTTTATAATGTTTCAGTCATCAAACGAATCCTTTTTCTAAGCAATTGAGCCTAGTCTTATATTTATCAAACATAGAACACAAACACATGCAAAGACGTGCACGCGCGCGCACGCACACAGAGAGAGAGAGAGAGAGAGAGAGACCTCAGTGGCATCGCGACGGAGGGCTAACATCCCTGCTTCCACACAAACTGCTTTCAGTTGTGCCCCATTGAAATCATCAGTAGACCGAGCCAGATCTTCAAAGTTGACATCTGGGTGCACATTCATCTTTCTGGAATGGATCTACAATTACAAAACAAATAATTCAGCAAGAGTTTCCCCACAGTGAGAAATGGAATAGAATGTTACAAGTTCAGGGAAAGAAGTATTATTGAAGCCAATACCTGTAAGATTCGAGCTCTAGCTTCTTCAGTGGGATGTGGAAACTCGATTTTACGATCCAATCGGCCAGAACGCATGAGCGCGGGGTCTAAAATGTCAGCTCTGTTGGCTGCTGCTATCACCTAAAGTTCACCAAAGTACCAAAAGAATTATATTTAGCTATAAAACAACATGATGAAAAAACCTAAAAATTAATTATAAAGTAGCACAGAAACACTAGCTGCGCTTATAGGCACTGGGTGTAGAGACAGGTTGGAGCTGGGTTCTAGCATTCCGTAAGGATGGGAAGTTGCAGAGAAACAAATCCTCAGGGTGGCATGGTACAAAATTCAGAAGCAACAGTTGCCAAATAATTAACATTAAATTGAAATTGTAGTCAATTTAAGGCAAATGATACCTTTATCCGTTCATCGCTACTAAAGCCGTCAAGTTGATTGAGTAATTCTAACATTGTCCGCTGAACTTCCCTATCCCCACTAACTTCACTGCAATAAAGGTAAAAAAGAAAAATTATTGGGAGTGTTCTAGATTAAATAAACAGTCACCCAAAAGTACTGGGATTAATCAATAGACAATAGCCAACACAAACTTAAATCAAGTTCTACATGAATAAAAAGTTATGGCATACCTGTCAAACCGTTTCGTGCCGATAGCATTAATTTCATCTATGAAGATGATGCAAGGAGATTTCTCTTTTGCAAGTTGGAAAGCATCACGGACAAGTTTTGCCCCATCACCAATGAACATCTACATGCATAATAATATTGCTTGCTAAATCAATTGTTGACCTTGACTACGTCACTAAAGTAAAATAAATCGAAGATACATAATCTGCAAATTATACAATCAAATGCTCTGCAGTAAATAGAAAAATGTTTAAGAACTAGCTTGTTTGAGTCAAACAAACCTTATGTTTCTGAGAAATCAATCAAGGCGGTATCATAATATAGTAAGGACAAGTTAAAAACTAGAGTGCTTGAGTCTCCATCGGTTTCATGAGAGCTGGGAGGCCCATGAATAGCAATAACTAATTCATTAACTTTCGAAGAAAAAGAAGGGAAAAATGTAATGTAAAAAATAAACCTGACATAGGAACAGTTGTGTCAGAAGCAACTCCAATGTCTTCCGTCACATGTACTTGGTCTCAACTAATGACTTAAAAATAATAGCAAGTATGAAAGAGTTCTGATTTATTGGTAGGGCCTCCAGCAAGAACTGTTGTACTATAATTAAGTGAAGATATATGTTAATATCAGATTGGTTCAAGACCCCAAGGGTACCGCCTTTTTGTCACAACAACCATTAGTATAAACAAGAAACAATTTTCCATCTTTTACTTCCCTACAGAGAAACTAGGAATACTATTTCTTAAAAGAATTAACATATCATGTAGACGCATCAAAGCAATTTTGACTCTAAAAACTGGAGGGTGCTACAAAGCTTGCAAGGTGAAGGAGGCTTCTTTATGGTAAAAATTATTTCAAAATCATCACCAAAGTAATAGTCACCATTGAGATACTTAGGGTAATGATGTTATTTATCTTCTAGAATATTTTGATTGCTTTCTTAATTACATTCAAACTCTTTGGCTATAAATATAATATGAGAGAAGAGGAGATAGTTCAAACTCTCTTCTCCCAATTTTTTTTTGTAACTAGCACTGTATAGCAGATGGTGAGGAACAAATTAACAAAAAAATTACCTGGACGAGTTGGGGCCCTGCTAGCTTCAAAAAGGTAGCATTAGTTTGAGCAGCACATGCACGAGCCATGAGAGTTTTGCCAGTGCCAGGAGGTCCATACAGAAGCACACCCTTGGGTGGGCGAACCCCTAATTTCTGAAACCTTTCTTTGTGTGTCATGGGCAAAACAATAGCCTCAACTAGTTCTTGTATCTGTTGCAATTATAAGAAAATCCAAGTGCGAAGAAGCCACACCTAACATCAATCAACTAGAAAAATTATTTTATGCAACATTCCAAATCTAAGAACTTGCCTGCTTCTCAAGCCCTCCAATATCATTGTAGTCTTCAGTCGGTTTTTCATCAACTTCCATAGCTTTGACTCGAGAATCATACTCAGATGGCAAGGTATCCAAGATCAACTATCTTTGTTGACACCAACCAGATCCCCAGGCTTTAGCTTGTTAGGATCAACAAGTCCAACCACGGGCAAGAAGATAGTCTGCAGACGATTATTTCACACAGAAATATCATTTGGCAATCAGTATTGGGGAAATGTAATGCTGAAAAGGCAGAAAGTTAGTCCTCAAGTCTCAATGAATGAGACAAGATAAAAAAATTTCTTAGTACTCTCAAAAGCAAATCGATCCAGCCTCCCCCACCCCCAGCGGGGGGGCCCCCGGGGGGGGGGGGGGGGCGGGGGCCCAAAAAAAAAATACCGTAATAACAAGATCAAACAACAAGGAGCT
>JAVXUM010000036.1:13427342-13440805 GCA_035590655.1 Pouteria glomerata
TCGTTTTTCTGTTTTTGTTTTCATTTTTTTGGAAACAAAAAAGCGGAAACAGATTTAACAAACATGTTTTTGTTACAGGTTTTCAAAATTTTGAAAACGAAAACAGAAAAACAGAAAACTGAAACGTTACCAAACGGGGGCTTAGTGTACTAATTTTGTTTTTCAATCTCTTTGGAAATCTCATGTCTACCCCCTCCGCCCCCAAAAAAAAAAAAAAAATTTAGTGTTAAACGGGGAACTAATTATAAGGAAAAGAAAATCCATGTCGTATATGTAATGTTTTTTTTTTCTTAAATTAATAATCTTAATTTCAAAACCTTATATATTATCTAATCTTTTTCAGTTATATACATATACTAGAATTTACCTTATGCATAAAGGCACAAAGGTATAATTTAATTAGCAAAAAATTTAAATATAAAATTATAGAACAAATTTACATGAAAAATTATAAAAAAACATATAAACTAAAAAAAATAGTTACTTTTTAGGGGTATAAAAAATTTATTTATTTTAGGTATAAAAAATAATTAATTTTTTAGTTATTTAAATATAAAAAATATATTGAAGTTTGAATTTCAAATTTTAAAATTTAAAAAAAGTTCAAAATTGAAAAAATCATCTTTGAAAAAACTGAAAACTCAACCCCCACACAATTAAAACCCAAACCCTTTCTCTCAGTAACGTATTTAGGATTTTGTTATACCGGGATCATGTCGACAAATAAAAGCAGTGTACTTGACTTAAAAATAAGGGCAAAACTTATAAATTGTTTAAGGTATAGGAACAATTTATTTTGAAAAGTATATTTTACGGAATAAAAATATAAAAATATTCTAAAAATTATACTATTTTTTAAATAAAATTTTACTTTCAGTGAGGGCAAAACTTTTAAATTATTTTAGATATAAGAACAATTTGTTTTGAGAGATATATTTTAGTAAGAAAAAGTATAAAAATATTTTAAAAATTATATTATTTTTCATAAAAATTTTATTTTCAATGGGATGCATTGAATCTCCTTTCCTCGTGTGCGTCCGCCCTACCTCCTTCCAGACCATGTAGGACAAACCCTTTATACAATTAAAACTCATTGAACCCCTTTTCTTTTCTCCCGATGTACTATGTGGAACAAATATTTTATCAAATATTATATTTTGTAATATATATATATTCAATTAATTTAATTTTCTAGGAATCATTCCTTTCTAATTTGCGTAGCAAGCCTTCAAGGCTTTTGCAGGTGTGTGAAATCATCACAGTTTTTCCCTCAAACAAAATGTATTCTGCAACCCTTCATTAAATTCGAAAGATCACAATCTTCTAGTACAAATTAATCAACGTATATAAATGATTAAAGTAAAGATGGTTCAAATAAAGCCACCATTTGCTTGCGCTAATGGGCATGTTTGAAATCTAACATTTTTTAAAAAATTCTAAAAAGAATTTGAAAGTTTTAAAATTCCTCCAATCACGTTTTATCATATATCATTTTTATATTATGTCAATGTTAACTTTTAATTTTTTTTTTAAATTTTTTCCACACTCTAAACGGATTCTATGTCTGCAACTGAAAGATAAATTAATATATTATATCTATATAATATAACATGACAGTTTTTGAAAATGTCTCTCTCACAAACTAAGACCCAAAGGTTAATATTAAATTTTATTTTTCAATGAATGGTTGAGATTTTTCACAAAACTTTTATTTTTTGTCTCATATCGCTAAAGTATTACAAGTTCACTTTTTCTTTCACATATAAATGCCCTAGTATTGTCGTATATGATTTTAATAAATACAAAAAAACTCATGAATTCTTAAAAGGAATCCACTTTTTTGGATTTCGAAAAGAAATTTACTTTTTCATGGATTCAAAAATGGGAACTCATTTGTTTAAAAGTTTAATATAATTATTAAATTTATATATTTCAATTATATTAGTAATTAAATTAAAAATGCAAATAAAAAATATAGTTGAATTAAAAAACTCAAATAAAAAAGATTAAATAATATTATGTTATTTCTCATATAATTACAATTCTTAGTATTTATAAAATTTAAAAGTAAAAAAAATATTGAATATTAATTAAGCTTGAGATTATTATTTTTCTATATTAGCCACTCTATTTTTTTATTTTTAAAATATTTAAATAAAATTAGTCTTGGGATAGTGATTTTTTTTCTAAATTTTAATTTTAAATTTAAATTAGTAAGGTTGATTATATTTATATAATAAAACATAACACATTTCAAAAATATCACTTTTACAAATTTAAAGACCGAAATTGAGTTTTATTCTTCAATAAATAGATAAAATATTTTGCAAATTAAAACTTTATCTCAAATTTTTTCTCAGTTTTCAGGTAACTTCATATTTTGATAGATCATTGAATTGAATTTAATGATGGTGTATAAAAATTTGCATTGAAAAGAGAGAGTTATATTAAGAAAAATAAAAATTTTATTTCTCAGTTGCAATATTTAATATTTATTGAGAAGTGTCGTAGGCACGAATTATTTACTAGTATATATATATATCTCAAGGTATTAGTATCATTTTATACATGACTTTAATTAATCCTCGAAACACTGAAATTAAAAACTTGATAAGCCCTCCAATGTCCCTAAAAAAATTTAAATTAATAATTACTGAAAACAAATTTAAAATTTTACTAATTGAACTACTCTAATTTCTCATTGATCACTGCAAAATTCCCGTAGCCTTTGTGACTTACCTTGCGTTAAGTTAATGGAGAAGAGTTTGCTGGTTTAAAAAGGTGAATCTAAAAAGACCCATCAAGCAGTTGTCATATCCCAAAGATCGATCATCTACCAAGGATCCGAAAGGACCAAGACATTGATTGCCTGATGAATTTTCTTCGTCATTTGAAGAAAACAACCCCCCAAAAAAAAAATGTACTTCTGTCTTCAACGATAAATAAATGAAGGCGTAACTATAAAACAGTCGATTTAGAAAGCAGGAAAAGTATGAAGTTACGAGGGCACACTTAAAACTGAAGAAAGTGTCAATTCAAGGATATGATACATGAAATTGACAAAATAATCTTCATTTAGTAGTCCCAAGTTTGTTTCCAGGCATATCTACTATATGAGCCAGAAGCCATTCCTTCAAAGGACTTGCTATGAAAAATTAAGTTCGTTCATGTTTTAAGATCCTTGTCATTTCAGAAAACAATGGATCAATCAGTTCCAGCTGAGAAGCAGTTGGAGAGAATCCTTGTTAATGACGAAACTAACTTCCAAGTTTCTGAATATACGAGAATTCACTCCATGGAATGACAATCTTCAAACACGCCTCAACTGAAGAATCTCAAAACACCATGATCGAATACTGGACTTTTTGGTTTCTTCTTCCTCGATATTTTAATTGGCACTCTATGTCGTTCCTGGTGAATGGCAGAACAAACATTTTAGGTTCAATATTTTACTATTGCAATTTACCAAAATCAACATGCCAGCATCATAACAACAATATTTCAGTGTTCCTGATGTACTATAAGTGAACCTAACACAATTATTCTGCAGATCACAAATTAAAGTTGAGAAACCTCTTTCTGAATGCCTCAGTTCAGGGCCATTGTACGCAGAACTTTATTTTGCAAAGATGGATTTTATATATACAGACTCAGAATTTATATACCCTACTACAATAAGGCAAGAGGAGGGTATTTGGTGAAGCTGCTTCAAGTATGATGAAGCTTTTTTCCTTCTTTCTTTAATTCTCCTCTTCTTCTAATAACTACCAATTATTGTAAAGAAAATTTCAATAACTATCACTCAATTAAGTAATTTCACCATTTTATTTTATTTTATTTGTCATCCCTAAATCCCTCTTAACTACCCACTATTTTATAGAGTTTTTTTATTTTTTTAATGCCCCTTAGTGTCACTATCTACATAAATATCCTAAAACTACTTACTATTTGCTATTTTATTTAACTATTTATTAAAAAAAAATAGAAGAAAATGGAAAAGAAATTAAAAACAAATCACGCTCATAGTGAATGCACCCACTTCTAGCACATATCCATCTTTTTTGATAAATTCGATAGTTATAGGTGATGTTATGAAAACATTTTGGGCTTTTCAAAAAATATCCACTTCTAGATGATAAATGGTTGCGTTGGTACAAGAGTGTGTGCACTTACTTAACGGTATGAGCATTTACTATAACAAAAATTAGATTTCATCTAGGACTTTAATGCCAGCACTCTTGTTCCATTCGTCTGGTGAGGCAACATCTGCCATTATCTTTTCCTGGCCACGCCAAAGTATCTGAATCCCAAGAATCCCACAATTGGTCAAACAAGTTACAAAGTGCAGAATATGGAATATAAGAACGGCCACATAGGACCATGGAAAATAAGCATTACCTTATCTACGACACCGAACTCTTTAGCAGTCGTGGCGTCCATATAAAATGGTCTTCTCATCACTTTTGCAACTGTGTCTACAGGCTAGTGAGATTCAAATCATAAAATTAGCGCTTCTTTATCTTTTCTAATTTTTTTACCACAAGAAACCAAAGAAGAAATATTACTGATGCATTGATACTCACATTTCCAGTGTGTTTAGCCAGAAGTTCCACAAGTGTGTCCCTGTTTATTATTACCTGGAAAAGCAATCAAGTAGGTCTGAATATCCCATAAATTAAAGTCTATCAACATCTAGATGCAAAAGGGTGGAGTACGGGTATATGCATCCGAGTTTTGCGCAATAATCTCAGCCATAATCATAACATGGATGAACGCATCAAATATTTTGCAAAAGCACGAAATGACATTGGGCGGATCTTCACCCAGGGCAGAGCATAAAACCTAAAGAGGTTGAAGAGGCCAAATGTTTTCAAATTAGTCTTGGAGCAGGCAGTTATCTTGTCCTTTTGCTTTCCTTGTGTCTTTCATTTTCCCTTTTTTCTTCTTTTTATCATGACATAAGTTTAAAATTCATTCATGCGATCATATTACTGGTGCAGGAGAAAGGGAATTAACAAGAACACATTCCAATATTCACTACAAGACAATCAAAGCTCGTGAAGCATTATTCTAAAAACGATGTATCCAGCTGAGAAAAAAAATAAGGGAATAATCACGTGGATGAAACCAGGGTGCCTCCGGGGGAGGGAGAAGGTAGGGGGCCAAAACTGTGGAACAAATGTTGTTTCTCTAAATTAATAAATGTTGATCAAATCATGGCCATTCAAATCCAAACTTCAGCCCCTACAGTGCATTTTGCACTGCAGCCCCCTAGAACCCATCCCAACTCCAAACAAACATGGATTGGCATTTAAAATCTTTGACTTACAGTTTACATTTGTGGCAAACATTTTAAAGTGCTCATGGAAGGGGGGAAAAAGTGTTGGCATTACACCATTTTATTGTCTAAATTATATGGATAATATGTTGTTTGCATGTTGGCTAGTCCTTCCTCGGTTAGCTAAAATCAGAATAGACAGCTCCATGGTTTAGTTTCCTCACTCCCTAAACATTTCAAGAAACATGATAACCAAGAATCAGACGTGCATATGCATTGCACAATATAGACAATTTGTTGTCGGACAAAATTGAAATAGAAAAAATGGTAATCACAAAAGGTCTGCCTTCTATAACTAGCAAATCAAAAGGTGAACAGAGTGGCAGCAAATTATGCCACTAAATTTTATCATAAATATTCCACTGTGATTCACTTTTGAAAAACAGAAAGCAACTAAATGACTTTGAACTGACCTCCTTCGCTCGGATAAGAACATCACTGGCAGGCATTAATCCAGATGATGGAACACGAGGCTGTTGGATCATGGCTGGAACAATACTCCATGTGATTTTTGGATTTTGGATGCAGGTTAATATGGAAAATTACAGAACTAATGGGATAAAGTTGTAAGGTAAACAAACAACCACATCATACCTTTGGCATGCGGCATCATAAACCTTTTCCCCTTTGTTCCTGCTGCAAGTAAGAGGCATGCCTGACCAATAGCAGCCCCAACTGCAACCGTATGTATCTGCATATAGAAATAAGAATGAGCAAAGGAAAGCAAGGACAAACAAATCTGGAAATCATTTCTGTAGGATTCCAACGGAGAAGCAATAATTTGTTGAATGGAACTTCGCTTGATCATAAAATTCTCTAGAGATTGTGAAACACACATTTATGCACCCATGACATATCCCATGTTTAACATACAGCCGGAAGAAACCCATGTTCAAGTCACAGTTCCATCCTGCTTTCAGTTTGAGCATAATGTGAAACAGGCATCTTCATAATTAATTTAAGGCATTCAACCAATTTGTTCATTCAATGGAATATGCTTTATCATGGAATTGCTAAAAGATAACGCAACAATTTAGTGAATATTTATGATATCTAGTACTGAGCATATAGATGCATCTAGTCATGTTCAAATCTGGATTTAAACACCAGTTTTGGCACAATATGAAATTGATATGTTATTTAGCCATTCAACCAGCCCATCATTTTTTTTAACATAAATATGTGGCTGTATTTGCCATCCTTTCAGATTTGAAAATATATATGTAGAGTTTGAGAACCTTTCAGAGAGATTGGAGCTTGGTGGAGGCAGCAAGGATTGGCTCTAACACCATGTCAAACTGTTAGTCACCATTTGATCTAAAAACTCATGTTGTTAAAGAGAGGAATAACTTCATTATTTATTCAAGGCTTAATTTCTCTCAACATTGCTACTAATAGTACCAAACAGTTTAATTCATCAAAGTTCATACCAACAAGTAATCCAATAGCCAAGTAAACAGTTTAATTCATCAAAGTTCATAGCAACAAGTAATCTAACACACTTGGCTACTAGAGTATCCATATAATGACAAAACCAGTTATTCTCTTTTTTATGAGATTTTAAAAAATTTTGAGAGCTCAATAAACTGCATGCACTGAACAAAGGAAAGTAACATACAATAACTACATAATTGAAACAAAAGTTTTGGAGAAATTCAGAACTTGCTAGGCAGAATTTTACCTCATTCTTTAATTGCATCATGGCATCATAAATTGCAAAACCTTCAGTCTCCATCCCAACCTGAATAATAAGCATTTGAAGCCACTAAATCAAAATAGCCAAGCACATTGGAATCTAAGAAACCTTATAACAACTTAAAGAAATAAAAATAAAAATGACAATGACAATGAATGCAAGCACAGTTTGCTATTGTGAAATATTGATGCCAACAAAATGTTCTTCAGGTTGATGCATGATATGAAATAAACAAACTGCTATGTCTGAAGCTGGTAAAAAGGCATTTATTTTAATAACTGGTGGGCTTGAAGGGGAGGAAGTTAAAGCCTGTATTTGGTTCATTGACTGTCCTATGCAATTTTGGACAAATGTAAGCAAATATATCCAATCCATCAACTAAATAGTCATGAACACCCTATAACCAGGTGAATCAAAAAAGGAAAGTACACATCAAAGTGAAAATTCAAAGAAAGTGACTTAAAAATAAGCTTCTTTATCATGCAAACAGAATTGTGCCAATCCATCAATTAAATATGCATTAATACCTAATAAGCAAGAGTAAATGAAAAGGACAATTACACATCAACGTGAAAATATATAGACGGTGCCTTGTTTCTTTCTTTAAGGTTACATTTGGTATGAGAGAGTAGGAACAAATGGAATACCTATTCCCATTACCTCATTTGGTTTGCTTATATAAAGTTGAAACATCCATTTTCACATCTCAATCCCATTCTCTTGTTTGGTGATTATTTTCTCATTTTGTTGAAATGGTCATCCCCTCTCCAAAGGGATGAATGACTATTCCTACATTTTTATTCTCATGAAATGAGAGAGAGAGAGAGAGGGGGGGGGGGGGAGGGGAGTAAAAAATGTAAAAGTAGTGGCTACTATCACTACCACACTACATCTGCCTGCCACCACATCTGCTGCCATGCACCACCCCATGACATCCACCACCTCTCACTATCACCCGCTATCAAACCCATTTGGCTATAAAGCAACAGAATATGAATGGTCATTCAATTCCCGCCTCCATTCTGTTCACATTCCTTTCCATTGTCGCATACCAAAGGTAGCACAAACTTAACATAGCAACGAGATGCAAATTACAAATTACACTAGATCATTCTATCAAGCATCCCAAAAAAAAATTAGTTGGGTGAAAATGGAAATAGAATAAAGGTAACAAGGTAAAGCAAAAAAACTATACAATATTTATTGGGGCTAAACCAAAAAACGAGTACAAAAAGGTAATTTTGACCAGATCTCAGGCATATAAAGAGAGAGCGCTTTTACATAGCAACAACTAGATGAACAACTAAAAACAAGAAATAGGTAAGGCGTATGTTTTAAGGAAAATGATTAAAGGATATTGAAAATCTCATCAAGAATGCATTGCGGACTGCCAACAATTCCAGAGAATACGAAAAAGATCACAAGTAAACGGGTTAAAAAAAAACTCTCCATTAAAGCAAACAGCAGATAAAATACTACGAAAACCAATGACCTCAATGCTTATCATGTAATGGTATGCATATTTTATGATCTTTACGTGGGTAACCAGCTCTACTTAATGTCTCAAAGATTTAATCGATGTTTAAGAAACTGGACCGGACCAGCCGGTCCAACCGCCAACCGGTCACTGAGCCAGTCCGGTTTAAATACATTGAATAAGAACCGGTCAAAATTGGTCAAAAACCGGTTCGACCCCAATTGAACCGGTTGAACCTTTGAACCGGGTTTTGTTAAAAATCGGTTTTTGCATGTTTTATAAATTTATTTTTATAAATATTTATATATTTATTAATATTTAAACTTTGTCTCATATTTTATATATTTATATTTTTATAAATATTAACAAATTATTTATTACGTTATCCGGTTGAACCCCGATTAGACCCCGGTCGGATCTCGATTTGTTGAACCTCTCAATAGTCCGATTCCATATTCCGGTCCGGTTCTCTAAACATTGGATTTAATCATCATCATAGCTGCTTCAACCACCATGACATATATAAAAGAAAATTTTTGAAACTTTAGAAGATTGTACATGAAAGATACACTTCACTTTGAATTTGGACAACGTGTCATCCAGTTAAACCTGATAGTGCGTGGCCATTTAACAAAAAGTTAAAAAGAGTGTAAAGAAGAATTACTAACAAATCTCTAGATCTCGGTATAAGGACAACAAAATTAATTATTCTTAGACATTGTTAATTTGTCCTATCCCATGTAGCTATAATATACATGATACTGGTGGGCAATAGGTTTCCATGAGGATGCATGATCAAAGGTTAAAAAAGAACATGTTTCCATGTCTTCAATTTATCAGACAAGGATAATGGAACACAGCATGTTACAAACTAAAACATCCTAGAGTTTGTGTTACAACATCTCAGGAAGAGATGCTCATAGAGGCATGAGGAAGCATGACTGGTTGAAAGCAATGAGAGGCTTACAGTTTCACCATCATCACGAGTTGTCCCAGTAGAATTTATATAAAGATATATCGGTGCCTTGGGATCCGCCCATTGCAGGTACATTAATTCTGCAATTACAAGCTCTGTGACTGCTGGAACCAACTGAAATAAGTAAATTGGAACATGTTCAGATTTCAAGACATGTTGAGCAACACTACTACTACGACTAATAATAATAACAATAATAATCTCCCGAGTACATCATGTTTCTACCCCAATACATTCCCATGCAAAGCAACAAGAAGAAGTATCTAGTTAAAGAAGTGTTTGTGCGAGGGTGAACATGCAACAGTGCATGTTATGGTCACAGTGCTAATCAAATAGTTCATCAATTTTTAGTTTCACATTATGCTTATTCCATCTCATATATTTAGCAGTTCTAAATGTTGCTCCCTGATATCCATGCTCCATCCTCCTTTAGACTTGCACCAAAAAACAAAATCGCTAATCAAGTCTCACTCACAACCGTAAAACCAAGTTTCAAACACTCACCTGAAGATCTACATAAGCTTCTCCCATTGGAATCGTATAACCGAAATTAAGTTAAAAGACCTAATTGAAAAGTGATCACTGATAAACAACAAGATTATCTAGCTTTCCACATTGACATGATGAGAGCGAGTGGTCACTGATAAACACAAAATTATCCAATTGAATAGAAGCTAATTGCATTTAGCATTCACATCAAAAAGGCAGAAAGTGGTAAACTCGTAGCTTTCCACATGTTTTCCCTTCAGTTAGACAGTAACCTAATGACAATCTATATGATTTTTTTTAACACCAAAATCCCATTTAAATCCAAACAAGTTACCATGTTTGATATCTATTAATATAATCGACCAATTCCATCTTCAACTTCCAAATCAAAGACAAATACGGCTCACCAGCTGAGATGTTCTACTGAGGAATTTACCCCACACTATATTGCTAACAATCAATTCGAAGTGTCGCTGTAGCTCACTTTAAGTTGGAAACAATCAATTGGAAGTGCATTCCAGGAGAATTTATCATGCATTAAGCAAGCCCATATATATTGATTGGCAAGAATCAAAGTTGGTTCTCGTGATTAAACCATCTAAGCACACAATTAGAAGCCATACTCTTTAAATTTTGGCTCTATGTGAGGAATCACAACATATAAAACAAAATACCGCTACTTAACTAATTAGAAAATATACTACTAAAACCTTCCCTACCTACTCGAGCACACATCTTGGTGAAAACTTCCATAACCAACAGGAAAATAAGGGGGTGACAAGGTATCCCCTAGCCTCAAGCCCCTAGAAGAATTAAGAGGAAAGGATTATTGCCTTCCTTCTATCACCAATCCCCAAAAAAAATAAATCTCAAGCATAACAACACTGGATGGATGCAACTAAGATTTCCAACTGAAAATAGCCTTCGCAAAAGAGAGTCAATAACCAAACAATGGAGAATCAAACGGTCGCTTAACTCGCTATCCTTCTCGCAAAGAACTCACCAATTAGGTGACAGTGCCAAAAAAGTTTGAAACATAGGATTAGACCATTATAGGGTTGATTATACTTTATTTTGGCTTGCATCGGACAATTATACAAAATTTCACTCTAGTAAGTTGATAAGTCTATAGGATAGAAGCTAGTAGTGTTATGCAAAAAAATAGGGATCTGATAGGGTGATGCCAGTGATCCAACTGCTTTGAGTTCTTTTAATGTTAAAAAAGAATTCCAAAAGCAATCAGACACAGCCTCCATATCCAAGCACATCTAATTAGCAATTTTTTCTTAAATTTGTCCAAATGTAAGATACAAAAGATATGCTTTGTAGTCAACAAGAGCACATCACAGTTATTCCATAATGTCAATAGAGCCTTTCGGTAAAAGGAAAAATAAAATAATTCATACGATAACTCCATCCCATATCAATATCAGCAAATCCTCATCTATTCGTCTCTTTTTAGCTTCCCAACAACAGCACATACGCACACAAAAATAACAACCCTAATATTCTAAGATAACAGCAAAAGTAGAGAACCTACTGGCATGCCAATGTAGACTATTCTACCATAAAGAAGTTGTGAAGGCAAGTCTGGTGGAGGAGTCTTCGGCCTGGGCTCGCTATATGAAACAGATCTTTCCACCTGATTCAAGTTGAAATATAAAAGTGAACAAATAAATAAAGAGAATAGAAAAGTAAAAAAGGCCATATAAGCACTCAGTAACTATAAATACATACAAATTTCTTTACAACTACATCTATTAGAAATTTAGATTTGTCATCCTTTTAAAACAAAAAATTACCTACTCCAAATTTCCAAGATTCAAAGATTCAATTAATGTTTTGTCTTTTATCTAGTGTATGGATTTTCATACCTAGGACTGCCTGTTTTTTTCCCCCCAACATCTCGATGCTATTCTCATGAATTTTATATTTATCCAAAAAAAGACAAAAGATGGAGATTTAAAAGCCATTGAGATCAATTGCTAAACAAGTGTAAACTCTCTGATTTATGAACTCGCATATTTTGAGTTTCAGAGTCTGTGATGCGACGGGGTAACAATAAAAGGGATGATGATGGAATAATGGTGGTGAAGAAAAACGATAAGTAGTCACTAATCTATTGGTTCATATGCAATACTGAAAAAGTACTCCACTCTAGTCTGTAGATTCACACAGAATTGCAAACTAAATGTTTCAATGAGAAACTCACACATAATACCAAGTTGGACAATAATTAGAGAACATTCTTAATTTAATTAACCTTTTTTAGGCAAAGCCTTTACATCAGTATTCATAGGCAAGTCTTAAGTCTAAATGAAACAATTGAGGTGGAATTTGCCAATGGGGAAGAACTTCAAACAAAACTTCAATTGAGGCAGAAATGACTGAAAAATAGAATTGAATGGAACCCTAATCAAGAATTTTTTGAACCAATTTTCCACCCTTATCCCATTATTCCATGAAATTGATGGCTATGGGTGCAGCATCAGTTAGTTAATTCATTTTTTTTTTTTTTTTGGTGGGGTTAGAATCAAGAAATTAGGCAATTACTTTACTGCAACAAAATTAAACATGGAAGAATGAATCAATGTACAAACAACACTAACTGAAGCAACAAACAAAATGGCATAACCAATGCATGTAACATGAAGCAAACAAATTGCATAATCTTCCCCCAACATTCAAGCAGTTGAGATCAAAAAACTACAGAGATAGAAAGGGACTCAGTGGGTGTGTAGTTTGAGACTTTCCAAAAAAAAAAAAGGGTGCGCAGTTTGAGTGAAAGGAAGGGGGGACATTAATAGAATTTCTCATCAATGACCAACGTATATAAATGGGTTGAATACCAGCACTGAACAAACCTAACTTGGTTGCAACAAGTACAAGCACAACAATTATACATATATAAATGTATACCTCTACATACAAATAAAAGAATCATAAACCGTACTTGGGCGGGAGTAGCCATGAGCTTGGGAGAGTCAAATAGGTCCAGAAACGGAGGCATGTCGGAGTTCAAGGGCCGATTGAGAATCTTCTCCGGCGAAGTTGTAGCGACCGAAGCGAGCTTAGACAGAAACGGGTCCTTGGGGTTCACCGGCGGCATCGGAATTTTAGCACAGCACCTGCTATTGACAGCACATAGAGTCTTAATGGACCGACGTCTTAAAGATGGAGATGACCGCGAAGAACGAAGTGAAGTAGCGATCGGTATTTGCAACGAGGTCGCCATTGTTTCCAGCACCTTCCAGTTCCAGTTTCCCAGCAGGAGAGAGAAGAGGTATCGTTTGGACGGCTTGAGTCGTAGGCTTGTGAAAAATTGTGAGGTCCGACGGATTTGAGTGGGCGGTGCACACGTGACCCGATGACCCAATTTCAAAAGTTTCGGGCCACTACAATGCATCAAACTTAAGTTCCGTTTAAGGGATTTTTACGTTAATAATCCTAATTATATGATATATTACACAAATGGACGCGAGGAGGA
>JAVXUM010000036.1:13501975-13519784 GCA_035590655.1 Pouteria glomerata
CCTATCAGATGCCCCCGATTCCTTCGGTCACAGAATGTGGTCGGAAGGAATCCAATAGTTCGAACGGGTTGTTCGGTGGGACCAAGGTCTTATTAGGTGCCTCAGCCCCCGGCTCCTAGTCGATGTGGGACAGATGGTATCAACAATCAGTACCTGCAAAGCTGGTTCCGGTGGCTACGAGGATTAAGTCACCGTTTGGTTTATTAATAAATTAAAAAAGTTTTAAAAAATTTTTAAAATTTATTCACTTTTTATCTCACATGATAAATTATAAACTCATAATTTATTTCATTTTATCTCACTTCTTATCATTCTAAACATAATTAAGAAAAATTTGGTAAAAAGGTATAAAAAATATAAAAGTTTAATGTAAAAATAATGAGCGATAAAATTTGATTGAAAAAATTATAAAAAATTAATAAAAATTAGTAAGTTTTGATTAATTTAGATACCAATGGTGATTCGACGCACGCAACGTTTGGAGTTTAATTTTTAATAATTTTTATTTTTTTTTATCAAAAGTTAGTAATTGAAATTTTAGATGTTTTGGTAAAATAGTAGTAATTTTTAATAATTTTAATAAGTTTTGACAACTTTTAAACATTTGATAAAATTTTTAAAAACTTTTGTTAATTTTTTATGTTTTGGTAAAATTTTTGTAACTTTTTGAGTTAAGTAGCTTATTGTCGTTGAGTATAAAAAGGCAAAACTTAAGTGGCACGTGGCTTATTTATTTATTTATTTTGATTTTCTGTTTTAAACTCATTTTCTACTTTGTGCTTCTAAAAATAGGAAAAACAACTTAAAACACATTTGCTCAGTTATGTTTTTAAAATTTATTTTAAAAAACAAAAATGAGTTTAAACATAAAATGAAAAATTATAAAAAATCATTTTAAACGTTTTTAATTAAAAATAAAAAATATCTCAAAATAAGAAAAACATAGTATTTTTTGTTTCTTTATTTTAGAATTTTTAAAACATAAAATACAAAATAAAATAAAAAAACAAACCAACTATCACATTTGTATTTAGTCAAAAAGCTAAATCCCAAAAGTCAGTAAAGTTATGCAAAAAATTAGTCCTCTAAATGATACCTCAATGTTTCTATTAATTAAATACTTTATTTGATTTGAAAGATTGGATAATAAGATATAAGTAATATCATAAGATAATATATGAGATTTAATATAATAGATGACCGACTTCTTACATAAAATTATCTTTTTGAGATTTGTTGGTTGAACAAATGAATAAAAAAATGTAATTTAATATGAAATTCAAGTTAGATTTAGACTATATAATTAGATAATTACTTAATTTATTATATGAGGGGAAAGAATTAAAAGAATATATCACAAAAACATCACCCATGTGATCATATTATTACCAATAATTAATTTTCTACCTGTAACTGTTACAATTTAAATTTATTAAAGATTTTTATGTCCTAGCTTGATTCTCATAGAGTTTCTGGTCGGGGCATCTCTCGTCAGGCACTCTCTGGCATTATTATTTTATTATTTTTTTGTCAGTGCCTAAAGGCACACCGATTCTATTGAAATTTCTCTGCCCAGTGTGTTAAGGACAGACTTTTGCCGTGTGTATAATGCATTAAACTTTTCTCTTCCGACACATATATAAATGTTCTATCCGACTGAGTGAGATTGTAATATGAATTTTATTTTATTTTTTACTTTTTTTTTTTTTCTCTTGTATGCAGAATCACATTGCAAGAAGTAGCTTGTGTGATGAATTTTTTTCTCAAAATCATAAATTCAATTTTGATATATAAATTGAGTACATAGCAGAATACATATTTCTAATGTGATCTCTCATCTATGAAAAAAGAAAAAGAAAAAAGAATTAAGAGGAAATATATATGTTACATTAATTGGATAATATATATATATATTTATAAATATATAAACAAAACAAAGAATAAAGTTTAGAAGTTTTCCTTGTGGAATTCAAACTTGGTTGTGGTTTTCCGGGAAAAATCTCGAGCTAGCCGTCTTAGATCCCCGACCAAGCTAGGTACACCGCAGTAAAACACTCCTGCGAACAAGCAGAACGCCAAAACCAGATTTTAACCCCAGTACAGTAGAATATAAAAGATATATATACGTTATTTTTATAAATAAAAAATTATTAAATAACTGAAAATATTTTTTTTTAAAGAAAAATACTCTGAATGATAGAGGTATCGTCTTTAGGCACAAAAATTAATAAAAAACTATCAATTTTTGGTTCTTGAGTATTTGATAAATCCCATATTTTCAAAAATTAAGTATTTGACAATTTACTAATTTTTGTCACTTTTCTGCTTAATGACAATAATTTTTCAACTCAAAATTTATTGAAGTTTGTTAAACATTGTCCAAATTTATCAAAAATTGCTAAAAATTATCAAAATTTGCCAAAAAATTTATCAAACATCAAAAAATTATAAAAAATTACTAAAATTTATTACTTATTTTACCAAATATACTAAAAATTATAATTAGTAATTTTTGACAAAAAAAAATCAAAAATTAATAAAAATTAAATCTCTAAATGCCTCATAATTAAATTTTTAACTAAAAGTATTTTAAAGGGGTCTTGTGATAACTAATAATTAGTGCCCATCTTCAAATAGGCTTATAAATTAGTTGTTTGACAACTAAATTAAAATTTCTTATTTTAGATTTTATAATAGGTAAAGAAGGCGTTGGAAAAAAAAAATTAATAAAAAAATATAATAAAAGTACAGTTAATTTGATATAAAAATAATATGCATTAAAATTTAATTAAAAGAAAATATAAAAAGTAATCAAAATTTAATAAAATTTGATAAAAATTGATCAACCAAACAGGGCAAAAAAAATTTTTTTTTGCAATCCATAGAAATTGACAAGTGGCTAGAATATTTTATGAAAAAGTCATACAAGAATGATTTAGCTCTCGTGTGTACACATTTAGGAATCCTATTTGTAGTGATGCGCAAGTCACTCTATTTCAACATCACAGCCTGTTAAATATTTCTCGTAGTTAAGAATGTCAGCCGTGTTAACACGTGGCGTATTCCTTCAAATTTTAAAAAATAAAAACGAAAATTTAAATTAATTTATTAAAATTAAAATATTTAGAATTGAAAAGAATAACGGAATAACTTTTTATGCCAACCCGTCAATCCGTTAACTCATTCTCCCATAGGTTAATAGGCACGTGAAAAAGTTTTGAAAAAGCATTAGAAATTTTCTTTCGCTTTTTTTGGGCGGTGTTTGTCTAAAATAACAAATAAAGCTTATGTGTCATTTTTTTTCGGCATTTAATTGGTAACAATACAAAAACATGACCAAATCTATTTGAATGTGATGTCATCTACTCATTTGAACTATTTTAATAAAAAAAAAAAATCTAAAAGTTGGTTAAATTTAAAAAAAAAAGAACAAAAATTAATAAAAATTAGAATTTAAAAACGAACACACAAAATAAAAAAAATAAAAATTAATAAAATTTAAAATTAAAAAATTAGAAGACCAAATGTCTCTGAGCTATGTTCGACTAAATAAGACAAGACAAATCGAAGTCTCATTTTTGCTCATAGTCGGCCTTGATGAACAAAGTAAAGGGTGTTTAAAAGATAAAAGGTTAAAAATTAATTTTTTAGCACTTGAAAGAATAAATTTAAATTTTTAGATATAATACATTTTAGCAGGGTCAATGCATCCTTTAGAACAATTTTACTTAGAAAAGTTTCAAAAAGTTCATAAAAATTTATAAAAATTAATAAAAATTTGTAAAATTTAAGATTTTAAAATAAATGTACGAAAACAAAAAAAAAAAAGATCAAAAGTTTGCAAAAATTTTAATTTTTTGTAATTTTGTTTTGAAATCTGACCACCTAAACTGGGCCTATCCCATAATTAGAGAGCTAGCCGATTAAAAGAAAGACAATGACTTACCAACTCGTTGATCGGCATGGTTAACAGCAACGTGCTTGAAAACATTGCGCCAATTGGGTCTCGCAAAATGCGTCTTAACGCGCGTCCCGGACACGATATCGACCCCGTTTTTAGCGTGGTGAATCGACTGAAGCATTGCTATGAGAGCAGACCTGGCGTCTCCTTCTTCGTACACGCTGGTGCAGTAGTTGTGGAGCTCGATCACTCCCTCCCCGTCGTTCTCCGTCACCTCGTTCATCACTCCCCTGAACCACTCGAACGAGCCTTGCTCCCGAGTCACCCAGTAAAAATAGGCTCGCTTAGTCGCAAAAGGCTTTCTCTTGTGACTACTACTCTTCGCACCATGTTCTTCTTCCTCCACTACTGCTTCTTCATCTTCTTCTATCTCCTTTTGTTGTTGCTTGATGTTGTTGAGCACGTCCTTGACTATGCTGATGAGAGGGGTTGCTCCGATTCCGAGCCCCACCAGGAGGAGGACGTCGTATTTTTTGTAGTCTTGCGCCGGAGCTCCGTAAGGGCCGTCGATCAGCAGCCTGGGTAATCTCGGGGGTTTCTGATCGCCTTTGGCAATGTCTGCCCTGAGGAGGCCGCTTTGATCGCTGGTTGGAGGCTTACAAACCTAGTATCAAGGCACCAACTATATCGTATTAAGAACAAATGTTTCAAAATGCATTGCTAAGTTTATGCTAAAGATTTTCATTTAGGCACTATTTGGAGGAGAAAAAAACAAAAAAAAATATAAATTTTTGGTGTTTTAAATACTCGATAAAACATCAAAAGTTATCAAATTTATTAAGTTCCAAGGTCACCAAAACACCCAGTTTTGTTGAAGATTTTATGCTAAGAATTTTCATTTAGTCACAGTTATTTAGGCTTGGTTTAAAAAGTAAAAAAATTAACTTTTTTTTTTTTTTTATATTTCAGAAGAAAAAAATTAACTTTTTAATTTTTTTTTTGTTAATTTGACAGTTTTACTTTTTATAATTTAAAAGAAATTTAAAATATATAAGAGAGTGAGTTTAATTATTTAAAAAAAACATAAAAAAGTTGAGTAGTTGGTAGTTAAGCAACTATACCAACTATACCAACTTCCCAAACAAAGTCTCAATCCCCATTGTTCATCTGTGAAGAGTGTTGGGTATTTTGATCGTATTTGTACCTTGGAGAAAACATTTTTGAGTTGGGATGTCCAGTCCCCCAAGGTCCGGATATGGATGCTTAGATAATCATCTCCTGGAGCAGATGTTATTGAAAAGGGGTGCCTGAAATGTATTATCATCGTATTATTAATTAATAATTAAGAGGGTGTTTATTTGATAGAAATTAATAGAAAATGATTTAAAAAAAAAAAAAAAAAAAAGGAAAGTAATGGCCAGATGTAATGGCTGCAAATACGAAGTGTAACGAGATATAATTAGAGCACAATAGATACGGAATTGGAAGAACCAAAATTGTTACAGTGCAACATTACGTATCGGCCGCTTTCTCAAATTATGAATTAATGATAACTTTGGTTCCATAGTTAAAATTACCATTGGAATGGAGAGACAGCTGAGCACTTCACAAATATATACTGTCCGCTCGTGTACTTGAACCCCTGAGGCCTGGACATGTGCAATGCCATGACATTCCCTGGATAGACAGCGACCTGTATGCAGAAAATCCCAATTAACTCAAAATATTATGTATGGTCTTGGTTTCATTGATTATGAGGGCTGCCAATTGTAATGAGGAGCTCGTGTGAGAGCCATGGAAATTAACAGTTAAAAGATTGATTGAGGGTGTATTTGAAGTGATAAAAAATGAGTTAAAATGAGATAAAGTGAGATAAATTGTGAATTCGTAATTCATATAGTGAGATAAAAAATAAATTATTTTTAGAAGTTTTTAGAAATTTTTAGAAAGTTTCAATGTTTATCAACAAACTAAACGCACTTTAAGATTAATCAGTAAAAAAAAAAAGTTTGCTTGAAATGTACCTTCAAAATGCTAACTGTCTTATAGCCCGACCTAAATGCTCGAATCAAGCGTTCACACGCATACAACATAACTGGAACAGCAAGATACATCCACGTCTGTCAAAATACACGGAGAATCAAAATTATTTCCTCTATTAGACCAGAAAAATAAATTAGAAAATGAAATAAAAATGATACATAACCGGTAGAGTTGTAATTAAAATAGATATATGTAGATTTATTGTTTTTAAGTTACAAACTCACAAGTATTACACTATTTACATAATTTTTTTCTTGTCGTGTAATATTACTCTTGTTTCATTTACGATAAAAAAGATGATATAATTTTATAATTATAACTCCAATGATGTGGTTATAGTCTAAGTCAAATAACTTAAAATAGAAGCAAAAGTAAACATAAGAGTGCGGGAGCGTCAATTTTTGTAAAACATAAGGTTAATAGCATGCATTATCTTGAATGTCTTTTAACAATATTTAAATATAGAAATGAATCTTTAAATTTTTTGTTATACATATATTTTGTACAATAATTTCATATATTATCATTATCTTTACAAATAAGTAATCTTAAGATGCTTAAAAATTAAGGGCAGAGCATTATATGACTTTGGCCATGGAATTTATGTAATATGAAACTTCTCAGTGGATAATATTTTTTAAAATAATTGATTCATAACTAGTCAGTTCATTTTGATAATAAATTTTAATAATAAATCCCGACATGAAGCATTACCAGAAAGCTTGGAAAATTGGGGAAAAAAAAGAAGGCTTTGTGAAACTTACTGTTCTTTTGTACCATTGTTTGCTGAGGTAGAGGAAGTATCCATGGACGATGAAGAGGACGTAAACAATAACAAACAGGTGGTGAGAGTACCAAAAGGCATTGAACCCGGTCAGTCTCTTGACGGCTTTTGGAAGGTGATCGAGCCGGTTCCTTCTGAACCACGGCTGAGCCAACGTGTAGGCCACAGCCATGAGCGCCACCATCACCACGCCAGTCCAGCCCTCTGTTCCTTTCACGAACCACCAGTAATCGTCCGGTCTCTTCTCGCCGAAGAATTGCGCCATCGGCTTGTATTCTTCGTCCGTCGCGTGCAGTAGCCTCGGGAAATCGCAGGTTAAATGCGCCCCCGCGTGCAATCCTACTCCCACCGCAATTCCAAGAGCAACCACCTAGTGATGAAATTCATTCAAAATGTTTGAATTGCTCCAAAAAAAAAATTTTCAAAAATTTTTTAACTTATTTTTATCAAATTTTGTTAAGTGTCACTTTTCAATACTAATTTTTAATTTCTTTTAAATTTTTTCAAAACTTCAAATACTCCTATAATGCAATTAATTGTATATTGTCCAAACTTTTGTGGAAGTGTGTAAATTCGTTGTGTTGAGCTTTGGGTAACTTCAAGTTTACGAAGAGAAATCAACTACTTGGGCTATGGAGGTTTGGCATTCTCTGGTCATTGGGCCAGAACTCATTTCTTCAATCACATTCTTCCCGAATTTAAAGGCTCCATTTAGCAATAGAAGCTGGTAGTTTCAGTTACCAGTTATTAATTTTTTATTCTTTTTAAAATGTCTAAAATTATTTTTTATATTTTATAATTTTTTTAAATATTGAAGGGTAAAATAGTTAAATTAAACAAAAAATTAAAAAATTAATTACTAAAAAGTTAATTTTTTTCCTTTTCAAATACAAAAAAATAATTTTTTAATAAATAGTTAATAACTATATAGTAAAAAGTTAATTTTTTTATTTTTTAAGCCTAATTCTATTTATAAATTGATGTTCCTCTCAAATGTCAAAATAAATAAATAAATAATATACTAACAATAATTAGGAGAGATTGTGTGCCTATTACTTCAAAATATCTAATCAAAAATATCAGCAACCATAACATGGAGGGATTGTTGGGGTATCACTTTAAAATATTTAATTAAGACAATATTTTATAATTACGAAATTACCATTAATACATCTTTTTGATTGAATTTTTTATAATTGTTTTTGGTGGAATGCCTTTTCCCTAATTTTTTTAACAAGAAATATTTACTAAAATGACTTAAAAAGCCTTTAAACTTATCATATTGAAAAAATAAAAGCATTAAAGTATTTTTATATCATACAAATACCATTTTCATATCATTCTATTAACTCGTTCTAATTAAGATTTTTTGAAAAAATAATATTAAAAAGAAATATAATGATATGAAATAATTATGAATTTATCACTTTAAATAAATAAATATAATGACATGAAATCAGATATCCAAATTGGTGATAACTGAAAATAAATTTAAAATCTTGTCAATTGCGTTACTCTTTTCCCAACTGATTTGGCTCTACCTAAGTTTTGATATTTTGAAAGTAAGAAAAGCAAAATAGATCCATGGCCATACCTTGTGGAAATTGATATTATCATCAAAGGGAACCACAATCCCCAGTTTGGTCCTGCTCCTCAGCCAAGTAATGGTGTTTCTGCAAACCGGCAAGAGAATGAGAGCCATATTGAACTTCAACGTCTCCGCGGCGCCCTTTGCGGTGGTGACACAGTAGCCCATCACTTCAAACACCGCCCTCTGCTTGTATTGAACGAACTTCCACGCGAAGAGCCCGGCGCAGATGCAGAGCCACAACGATAACACCCAGATTCGCTTCCAGTTGTCCTCGACGAAGTAGGAAATCCCCCAGTACCATCGCTTGATGGGGTTCGGCTCTTTGGTTGGCACCAGCTTTTGGCTCAGCATCTGACTCAGAACCCGACTCTCTGTCCCAAGGTTTGTGGACTGGTTTGGGGCTTGCAGAAGTAGCGTTTCCAAGTTGTGCAACTGCAAACAAATTAGTTCCTCTGTTCTTATTCTTTGCATATTCTGTATGAATTATGCCTAGCTAATTGTTGCAATTTGTAATATATATATATATATAATATATAAATATGTGAAGCCCCTAATTGTTCAAGAGTCTAAATTATTAAAAAAATAGATCTAATAATGTATATTAAGCTGTTTCAACAAAACTTAAATTATTGATAAATGAGTTCGACAACATATATCAAATTATTTCAATACACTCTTACATATAATCATAATTTGCATGTAGAGCAGGGACAAGAGAACCAAATCAAAAAAAATATACTAATACAAATAAACAAAATAGACAATAATAAATTAGGAATAATAAGATTCGAACCTAAAATCTTCTAAAACCAGTGCTATGATACCATGTTAATTCATCAATTATATCAAAAATTTAAATTATTAAAAAATAAGTCTAATAATATATATAAAACTATTTGAATAATGTATGTACATGTACGAGCAGAAATCTGAAATGTGTTATGGTACGTAGAATAGTGTCGGGAGTACAGACCTCAATGTGTCCGAGGTTATCTGGATCCAGCTCTTCCATGATCAGAGCTGCGTACTCCTCTGCATGCTCTTGGATCTTCGACAGTTTATTCGCAGACGCACTTAGCATGATTATCTGCCAAAATCAAATATTAATTTTTTACTTTGGTTTAGTCATTGTTAGCATTATTTTATTAGTTTAGTTTCAATTTTCTCACAAAAAATTAAATAAAAAAAATGAAGTTTGAATTCACCTCTTTCACCTCTTCTTCTGTGATTCGTCCATCTGCATTCTTGTCCACCCTGCGAATTGGAAATTTTTGCATAGTTCTCTGTTAGGCTTCTCATTGTACTTCCAAAAATAATGGGTAAATTTCCTTTCTCATTTTGTGTTTTACCCCAAATCGCATTTAATGTTCTGGTTTTTTTTTTTTTTTTTTTTGAAAAAAAAGAGCAGCGGGAAGAGAGAGAGAGAGAGAGTTATAATAATGGTTAAAAATTTACATGTCGAAGAAGGTTTGCAGCCTGGCATCAAAGCTTGTATCTGAAAACTGTTCCCAAAACTCGTACAACTCAGCCTTGGTTATGGAGGGTGAAGTTATACCTCTCCTACGGGCAAGCGCATCGAACAACTCGTTCGCAAACTCACTTGACTCGCTCATTGCTGATCAAAATAAACCAACCAAATTAATTAATGTCCATTAACGTTTACTTACTGTTTCTGCACTCGCAAAACATGATTTAAAAATAATGCAACTAAAATCCAAAGCTTCAAATTACAAAAAAAAATAACGTTGGCAAAACATTTTTGTACCTATGCATTGCCCGAAACTAGATCTAGGAAGCGTGCCGCTGACAGTTGCCAGTTCATTGAAGCGGGATTCGATCTCGTACCACTCTTCGCTAACTCCCACGTTTTTGTTCATAAACTGGAGCCCTCGTAGAGCCCGGGCGGCACCGGACCTTGTCCTGTCAACCTTGTCGAACGCTGTCGAAGATGCCATGCGTTTCAACTCCTGTCGGTTCAGTGATAGAAAAAAAATTAGACAAAACAAGATACAAATACGATTTTGGGAGAAAAAAATACAAACATGACAATTCATGAATACATAGGAGGCGTGGCACTTCAAATTTTATAAATTTTTATTATTTTTTTATTATTTTTTATCAATTTTTGACAATCAAACCCTCATTTTTTTTTCGTAATTGCTAATCAACAACCATTCAAAATATTAATTGAAACCACATTCAAATGGTTCTTATTAGAATTTTTGAGTGTGTTAATTAAAAATCAAAAAATATCACATTTACTTATTTTTTTTTGATACTTGGAGCACTAAGCGGTCTCTTAATCTAATGTTAATATAATTTGATCCGATTTTGCACATTTGCATTCCATAACATCATTCGTTTTGATCCCTCTAATTTTAATTGATACAATCAATTCTTACATTTATGGTCAAATTTCACTTGTATTCCATACATTTTATTACGGACCATATGTATAAGAATTGATTTTTGTTGAATAGTACTTCATTATATATATATATAATGTGTTTGGAGTGATAATGTGCTTTTTTTTTTAACTCTAAACTAAACCATATATATATATATTTAACTTTTGTTGAATAGTACTTGATCTTTAATTACATAGTTAAGCATGACAATTGAAAATATATATATCAAATTTAAATATAGTCTAAATTATAAAGGTCAAAATGTAATGCATCTTAAGGTAATGTTTGAATGATAAAAAAGTTAAAAAATTTAGTATAAAAGTGACATGTCATGAAATTTAATTGAAGAAATTCAGAAAAAATTTAGGTAAATTTTGACCAAGTTAACACTACCTAAACGAATAACTCAACATTTTTACAAAACTCTGACATATTTAAGGATAAATACAAGTAGATATATGCAATTGGTACCTGCGAGACCTGCCTTAGCTTGAAGGAGAGCAGCGTGCCAAGTGTGGGGCGACTGTCTAGTTGAGTGGCGAGCATGGCTGCTTCCGCATCAGCGCCCTTGATGTTTTGGACCACAACGGCGTCGTCGCGAACGTCTAGTGTAATTTCAACGTAGCATTCGTCGTCGTCTTTATGTTTTGTGATTCTGTTGCTGCCGTTGCTTTTGCCGTTAGTGACTAACGAACCGCTTAAAGGGCCACTGAATGCCGTTCTTCGGGCGCTTCTCGTGCTTCCGCTTTCGGATCCTGGATCTTCCGATGCGTCTCGGATGTCCATTTTCCTCGTTCTCTTTCCTTCTTTCCTCTCTGGGCACAAGTCACAAATTAGACTACACCAGGGACAATAATTAATAAAAGTGATGTGATATGACCAAACTACCCTTGTGACGTACATAATTTTATGATATTGGCTTTATCATTCCGTCTTATTATTATTATTATTTTTTAATACGCTGGTCAATAGTTCTTTCTAGTCTTAAAACTTTTTTTTTTTTAATATAATTTTCATAGTTTAGCCTGTTTAGCAGTACAAACTTCTTCGGGTAAAAAGTTCGAAAATGTAACATTGTATACGTTTTATAAAAATTTAAAAATTTTTGAATTTTACAAAAATTTACTAAAAATTTTTAAATTTTAGTAGATGTGGTAATTTTTTTTATACACATTTGATAAAATATAAAAAGTTACTGAAAATCAGAGTTAAATATAGGAAATATTCGGAGTCCTAACTAAATTGAAAAAAGTTCAAAAAAATTTAAAAAATTTTAATTTTTTCAAAAATTCTACCGAAAGAATTAGATACAAACAGTGACATCTAATATTTCCTGACTCGTCTAATTACTTTAAATGATTAAAAAAATACCACAGATAACGCTTGAATAATCTCTTTGAACTATACTAGCACCATATATATGCTTGTGTCTGTGTATGGTATATACATACATTCAATATATATGAAAATGCATTATCCATGAAGCATCTCCTTAATTCTTGGATATTCAGACCCGTGCAGATCAATGAAACCTCTGAATACATAGAGAAAAATAGCGAGGAATTTTTTCCGGGTAAGAAAACTGAAAGGTTTAAAGGTTAGAGACATACCAGTTACCACCGAAGAAAGGTCCCAAGAACTTGAGGAAGAGGAAAATGATGGTCCGTCTGGATGAAAATGAAAGTTTGGGGAGAGAGATTGTGATATTGGGTTTGAGGAAATTCTGGAGGAATGGAAGCGAAATATATATTAATGGTTTGGTGGGTAGCTGTGAAACAAGTGGGAGAGAGAAGTCAGCAGGGGGGGGGGCAATTCAGGGGGCTGCAACCTTGGGTGGTTTTTGAATGTTTTCGGTGTGGGAGTAGTTGGGTAGCTCCCATTATTCCAATTTCCACGGTTTCTTTCAACTTTCAAACATGCATGTAGCACCAAAATTTCATCAACATGGTCAAACAAAGGATTGGGAGGATCCGACAAACGTGGTCCAAGTTGCATGCCATGCATATTAATTAATTACGTCTGTGTTTGTATATAAGGTATGGGCAAACATGACCCACCAAAGGTGACCATGGTTGCGTATGTCAAAACTATCAAAACAACATCGATCATCTTACATTAAAACAATATCGCCGAGTGAGATGTCCTTATAAGAAAAAGCAATACTTTAGTGTGTTTTTTTTTATTTTGAATGATTTATACTATTATAGTAAAATATATTAAAGGTCGTGAATGAATTTATATATTTAGAGGCTATTTGGCGTAGGATTTTTTGTTGAAAAATTTTAAAAATCTCCTAAAAATTATCTCAGTGCACGCATTGCAAATCTACATTTTATCTCATTTTTTTATCACATCAAATGAAATTATTAAATTTGATGACATTTTTATTTTTTGTTTTTCACTCATTTAACTACCAACTATATATTTTAAAAGATATGCAAGTAATTTTTTTTTTTAAATTACTTTCTTAACGTTTACTAATTTTACCATCATGTCATATAATCATAATAGTTCTTTATTTACTTACTTTTAATTATTGCATGTATCGCGCGTGTTAGATGGAGTAGTCCAATAATCAAACCACTATGTGACATGACGTAAGTGATGTTGAATCCATCACCCATGAGTTTTATGTCCTTGGAATTCTTTGAGCCAGCTAATTTTGGATATATATGACCAAATTCCTGAATTTGAAGGTAATTACAATCCAATTGATGGTGGTATGCGTTATGTTTTGTGTATGTAAAATCCAAATTTACTGGTATGTGTAAATCAAAACGGAATTTGATCAAAGCTAATGTTAACCATTTTATTCTTAAGATTGATTTCGCTCACTCATTTTAATGGCATCAATTTTTTAGGGTACAACGAACATATTGTACGGAGATGAAAGAGACAATTTCTACACTTTTTTAAACAAAAATTATAGTACTTTCGATCATTTGAAAATACGATATTTTACTGCTAAAAAAATTTTATCTCCAATGGTAGGAACATATAAATATACTAGAGGTGTTATGTGCTTAAAGGTACGCTTGCCAAACCCCTCATGTCCTGAGTTTCTCCTGCCAAATTTTAAAACACTTCTTGATTGCACGTCACTCTCATTTTGTCTTAGGAAAAAAAAAATTATTTGTTTTCTGCCTAGCACCCCCTCCCTTTCTTAGCGCTACGTATATAACTGTTACATTAAATGATGTATTTTATTATATAGATATATATTAAACTTATTAATGGATAGCTATCATTTTGTTAGAGGGATGAACAATCATCATTAAGATTACGGCTGCTAGACACGAATAGACATTTGTTGAATAAGGAACAAACATTTACGTCTACTAACATCTGACTGTTGACAATCAAAAGTGTCAATCAAAAGAATAGGACCGTCGTCGGAGCAATCAACCCACGGATCTTGAACCGGACAGAACTGGACAAATCCATTTTAACTTAATTTTTATCTTTGTTAAAATATTAACTTTCAAACTAATTTTTATTCAATCTATTTATAATTTTAAACAATTAAATATATGATTATAAAGAACTCGTGAAAATCTTTTAATTATATATTTGATCCATATTCAATGATACGTGTAACCTACTGAAATTATGACTCGAAAAGTTAAAAAAATCTATTAAAAAAAAAATCATGAATGCCAACAGTATATATATGTATAATTTGGCAAAAATTACGTCTAGTGATGAAGTCTTTGGTTGGGTTATTTGCCATCCGTTTGGCATTACCAAAATTTTTTTAAAAAAATATAATTTTATTTACTATAACTGGCAGTGAATTGGATATTTGTTAAAAATTTATAAAAGTGAGGCAAAATTAAAAAAAAAAATTCTAAAAAGTTAGTTAAAGTTAAAAAAAAAAAAAAAAATTGAAGAAGGTTGTTAAAGACTGAAAAAAATGGGTAAAAATTAATTTTTTCTTTGGTAAAAAAGTTAAAAAAAAATTAATAAAAAAAACTGTAGTTATTTTGGTTTTGGTTGGTGAGCCAATTGACCAGTGTACGTCTAAATTTCACGCACCTAGTGGAAAATTAACTGAAGTTGCAACGTCAATTATAACATTAACTAATTGCAAGTTCAGGTTGACCCTTCCTGCCACATCCTAATAAATGTTTTATCCTAATCCACCTACTACATAGAAAAGTAATAATAATAATAATAATAATATAATAATAAGAATAAGAATAATTATCAATTGGAAGAAAAATTAATAAATTAATAATAGAAATTTCCTATTATGAATTTACGAATGCGTCCCTGATTATTTAACTTCTAAAATATGTCATGCTCTTATCTTCATGCATGATTTGTAATCAAATTTTAATTTACTGGCATTAAGCATTATCCAACTCTTAATCCAACCACCACATTGCTGGGAATGCAAAAGTTTGGGCAGCCATGCATATTTAATTAGGGTTCGAATCTTGCTAAGTCAAATTTTAGGTTTTTTTAATTAGGCTTTAAATTTTTATTACAAGATTCGAACTCATCTCAATAAAAGATAATTTGAACTCAATTTCGGTTTACAAGTAACTTGGCTAATTAAAATAATATTTTTTAATTTAAAATATTATAAATTAAAATAAATAACTCAATTGAATAAAAATGATATTATTTCACTACTAAAAATATAGATGTATATTAAGTTTGAAAGTTTTCAAGTCTAATTTTTCAAGCACAAATTCAATTTGTTAAGACCACAAATCAAGATGATAGGAATGTCAAAGCAATAAGTATGGGAAAAGAGAACCTTTTCTCTATCTTCGATTAAGGTTTCGTTTGATAATCTCAGTTATTCAGCTATCAGTTACTCAGTTTGTTATTTTTATCTTTTTTTTAAAATGATTAAACTTACCCTTTTACATTTTAAATTTATTTTAAATTATAAAGACAAAAAATGTCAAATTAACAAAAAATTAAAAAATTAACTACTAAAAAATTAACTTTTTTTTTTTCTTTTCAAACACCAAAAAAAAGTTAATTTTTTTTTCTTCCCAAACCAAACCTAATAATCTTTATCTTCTGTCCTTGCCTGCATCCCTATCAGGAATAAGATCCTTCCCATTGTTACCCCCTGTTCTGATGTAGATTTGAAAATATAAATTATTTATTAAATCAAAATAATTTTATAAATATTTATTAAAAATTAAAATTATAAATATAGTATAAAAAAAGTTGTAAACATTTTAAATCAAATAATGTTATATTAACCCATACTATTATGAAAATATAGTTAATATATAATTAAGTACATAAATGAGTATGTGACAAGTTCGAGACTATCATCTCTGTCTCAATATTTGTTCAAAGATTATTTAAAATATTCGTTCCTACTATCTCAAACTCAATACTCATTTAAGGATTATTTTAAAATATTTTTTCCCTCTTCACAAATAATGTTTATATATATATATATATTTTAAATGGAATAAATAATACAAATACTCTTTAGAACGAGACGAATTCAAATAAGTCGGACCCATGGGAACAACTCTATTCAACGTTAACAAATAGGGATTGTGTATGTAATTTTAAAAATCATAAAGATATTTTATGTATTTTTATCAAATTTTAAGGATAATCAATGTAATTTATTTATTTTTTTTTTTTCATTGCATTGTTTCCAATATTATGGTTTGGCCCAATTTAGATAACTTGGTTTGTTTGGATTTTGACTTCAAATTCTCTTTAAGATAAGGACTTGCATATGTTCTATTGATTTTTAAGAGAAACAATGTTCTTTGACAATGTAATTGTGATTCCTAGTTTAATGTAAATATGTGTGTGATCAACAAACATATTTCGTACTTGGATACCTCTGACTTAGTTTTCTCCTAGGATAGATTTATGAGCTTCAAACCTCTTGAAATTCTCGATCTAATTTTATAAGATTTTAAGTACGATTTCGCTATGATCATAATTAGCATATTTACCACGAAATTAGAGTCTTATTGACAAGGAGGTGATTTCATTTTGAATTGGCAGCTAGTTACAGAATTTACTATAGGAAAGTTATCCATCTTTTGGGAAAGAAAAATGACTTCAAAGTAAAAGTAAGGTATGAAATTGTTAAGTGTATCAAAAAGTATTAAAATATATATTTTTTTTTGAATATTTTTTAACTTCAATTGACTTTCTTAAAAAATCTTCAACTTTGTGAAAAATACATTAAACAATTAGCAATGTAAAATTTAAAAAATTTTGACACTCCAAAAATAAATTGTGTTAGTGTAGAAAGTCTCGTGTTCTCAAATATATGTCTTTTAAATTCTAGTACTCACCTTTAGCTGATAAGTTTAATTTTTTATTATTAGGATGTGTATGTTCTAGGTCTAGTTGATAATTTCTTGAGGTAAAAGAGTTCTTTTATTTAATTAATTGTATTTGAGAATTAAGTGGCAAATATTGTTGGATCAACAAAATAATGATGTTTTGACACTAAAATTATGATTTTTTTTTTTTTTTTTTTTTGAGTGATAATATTGTGACTGCGTTTGGTTTGTTAAAAAATCTGAAAAATCTCTAAAAATTGTTAAAAAGCTCTAAAAATATCTGAACATCTCTAAACATTATTCATTTTTACACGAATTACAAACTCACAATTTATCTCACTTTATCTCATTTTATGTCATTTTTTATCACTCCAAACACACCCTATATATTTTAAAAAAATTTAACCTTAAATGTTAGAGATTAAGGACAGAATTCACCCCTAAGGGGAGGAAGCCTAATGTATAAAAGCACTACGTTAGTATTCCAAAAAATCGATATTGGATAAATATAATCCACGCTACATATGTCTATGCCATTATAACATCTTACTACCTTTGAGCAACTTTTCTCCGATGAAGGTAGGGTTTGCATCATAGTGACTACAAAATGGGAAGCCCTAATATATTGCCAATGTTAACTTTTGCGTCATAACGGATGGAAGTTATATAGGTCCCGTTTGGTAATGTTTCAATTTTTTGTTTTTCTATTTTCATTTTTAAAATTTTGAAAACTTACAACAAAAACATGTTTGTTAAAATCTGTTTTCGTTTTTTTACTTCCAAAAAAATGAAAAC
>JAVXUM010000036.1:13527022-13542489 GCA_035590655.1 Pouteria glomerata
TTATTTTTTATGAATTATAGATATATTTTTTTTAAAATACACAACACTGAGCAACAATTCGGGTCGGAGCCGCGATGGCGGATCCACCTACGCGTGACAAGTCGGCTCCGATTCCTCCAATTCAATACCCTCCTCAGCGAGCCTCTTGTCCTTGTAGACATACCATTTGGCGCACCCCAAGAACAAGAAGAAGTTCAAAGCACTCAAAATGGCCAACAACCAATAGAAATCATAGAGCTTCCCCTGGTTGAGATTATTAGCTAACCATGGCCTCTTGTCCCCAGTCAACTTATGCACTACGCTCACCAACAGAGAACTCAAGAAAAACCCTAGTGAGAGCGTGCTCAAGAACAGCCCCGTGCTCATGGTCTTCATCCCTCTGGGGCACTCCCTCAGGAAGAAAGCCAACTGCCCGGTGTAAGTGAAGGCCTCCCCGGACCCCACAAAGAAGAATTGTGGGACCAGCCAGAACACGCTCATCGGCACCACCGCCGTCGGATCGTTCCTCAGGCCGTGTGATTTCGCCACGTGTAGCCTTTTTATTTCGGTTAGGGCTGCGGCCACCATTGCCAGTATTGAGAAGAATAGGCCCACCCCAATGCGTTGCAGCGGGGTGAGGCCTTGTGGGTTGTGAAGCAGTTTTCTGGCGACCGGAACGATTATCTGGTCGTACACGGGGACCGTCAAGAGGATGCTGCCGACGAAGAAGACGGTAAGTGAGGCCGCCGGGATTTGGAATGATTTCCCCATGCGGCGGTCCATGGTGGCGGCTTGTGACACTGAGAACGTGGACATTTGGGCGTAAATTGTCCAGAACATAATGGTCGTTGCCCATATGGGTAGCATTCTAATGACCAACTTGACTTCCTCCACTTCTGTTACGGTTGATAAATACCATTTACTCTCCATAGCCATGGCACTGGGCATTTCGTGGCCCTTGATGGCTGCTTTGTCCAAGAAACTGCAGGAAAATTACAATAAGGCCATTCGGAAGATGACAATCACACTGTGCTGCTCATGGATCAGACCAGTGCTGTGATGATTGATGATCACGATATGTGCTGATTTTTATTCTGTCCTATATTCTTTTAGCACTTTGTAAAATTTAAATGGCGAAGGGGCATAAGTTGACTTCTTCGTGAATTTTACTATCCTTGAACATGTTTTGAGATTGTTTTAAAAAATGTGAACAGCATACTAAAAAGTTATTTACAAAAAAGAATAATAATTTAATGAAAAAGTATAAAAGACGAAAATTTTATCTGCACGAGACAACTTATCTGAAATAAGTCGGTGACGGAAAACACTATACATTAGCCAGATCAAGGGTGTCTCACTGCACAATTTTGGACTTAGTTTTTTCTTTTTTTTCGCTAATAATAATGAACATGGGATGAGAATATTTGCAAAGTAAAAGGCAGTACTCTGCGGACAAAGGGAACGCACAAAACAAGGGGGTGGCGTGAAGATCGATTGGTGGACAGACTGTTTCCCTACCTCTCGTGATCTTTGATTCCTTTTTTGGATTACGCTAGATTTGATCAATGATAAAAAAAATGTCATATCCTGACCTTAGGGGCCCCCACTACTCCTGCCCTGGAGCAACATGAGGGATGTAAATCGCGGGATGTGCATCGGATGACCAGGGGCTGAGAGTTTACCACTTAACCAACTGTACAACAGGCGATCGCTTGTGCGATTCGAACCCGTGTGGCTGGGCAGGGGGTCTCCCCCTCCCAGTCTTTGCCATCCGACCTATGCCCGGGGGCAAATTTAAGTCATTTATATGTATATATATATTTTGTCAAATTACCGTTTACTTGCATATTCATCATATAAAGGAGGTAAATGTAATTTAGCAAATAAAATAGGGAAAAAAAGGTAGAAGAAAAACTTGTAAGGTGAGACCCGACGGATCAATTGAAATTGGTTGGAAGCCTCTGTTTGGAAAATCTTGTAATTTTTTAGTTTTTGATTACTTATTTTTTTTTATTTTTTTAAATGATAAAATTTAATCTCTTATAATTTATTTTATTTTCAAATCATAAAAAATAAAAATGTTAAATTAATCAAAAGTTAAAAAACTAATTATTAAAAAAATTAATTTTTTTTTATTTTTTAAATTTTCCATAAACATAAAAAAAATTAATTTTTTTAATACCTAGCAAGTAAGGCCTCATTTGGTTTATTTTTTTATTTTTTTTTTCAGTTTTTATTTTTTATTTTTTATTTTGAGCTCATTTTTCATTTTAAACTTAAAAAAAAAAAAAAAAAATTTAAAGCGCATTTAGTCACTTGTGTTTTTAAATTTTATTTTAAAAAACAGAAAATATATTTACACATAAAATAAAAAATCGCAAAAAATTATTTTGACTATTTTTAACTCAAAATAAGAAAAATATAACATTTTTTGTTACTATGTTTTAAAATTTTTAAAATATAAAATATATAAAATAAAAATTAAAAATTAAAAATTAACCAAATGGCACCTAACCAGTTACAAAAGAGTTAATATTTTTTCTTTCCAAATTAAGTTTAAGTAGGGAACAATATATTAACGAGATGTTTTTACATAGTGATTGTTTTGAGTGTCAAATTTTGATAAAAATAAAAAAAATAAATTTTAAATTATTAAGTGTATAATGTGATTTTTGTAAAATTTTAAAAATTAAACACAGTTGATAAATGCAGTGTTTTAATAGCAAAAAAATAAAAAAAAATGAGATTTTTTTATGATTTTTGATAGAGTTTGATTTTCCAAACGTTACTAAAAATTAGAAAAAATTAAAAAAATTTTAAAAATTTTAACGTGTAAAAAGTTAAAAAAAAAAATTAAAAATTATATTAAAAACTTTTAACTAAATCTGACATACTACGGAAACCTCTACGTACGCGGGGGTGGTGTCGTGCTCCTGCGTCCTGCTTCTGTAGGAATCGAGAACCTTTGCGATGTCACCCTCATTCGACGTGTCGATCTTCCATTGGTTTCCAAACGTGTAACTATTATAGGTGCGCGACCAACGAAGCAAATGAAAGAACGACTACGTGGCCCGCTACCATTCGTCAGAAGACTCTAGCAATCCTTGCCCATCACCGAACCGCAAACACAAACTATAAATAGACCCCTCATCTCCCCCCACCTCCTCCCGTCACAAACAGAGTTCATCTGATTGATAACATCTCTAAAATCCAGAATCGCAACTTTTATAAACAAATAGAAAGCTGAGAAGCTGAGAGAGTGTGACCAAATATGGCGGCCAGGAACAAAGCATTGGTGTTTCTTATTCTTTTCGTTTCCGGTGAGTACTAAATCTGTATTATACTTTACTGGGTTGCTTTCTTTCTGTAAGAAATCAGTGGGGTTTGTGTCTATTTTTTATTTCTTTTTTTTTTTTTTTTTTCGTTCAACTGTTTGGGTGCTGGGGAAAAATGGGGAAGCAAAAAGAAAATTCAATTTTTAGTTTTTAAATTGTTCAATTGGTAACCCCTTCCTCTGTTTTGTTGCTGAGAAATGCTTATAAAGGCCAGGTGATTAGAGTTTTGAATACTGGAATTTAAAGGAAGATAAATTTCCATGTTAGCAACTTTCTTTTTCTCAAGATTTGCATCGATTTTCTTGGTTTTCGCTTACTCTGTTTGCTTCTTTAGAAAATCTAAGAAAATTAAAGAGAAAGTTGGTGGGACTATCTCTCTATGTGGCCTATACTTGTGTGCCTTCTCAATGCAAGATAAACGCAAGTATAAAAATTATTTTTTCATATTTTATAACTCTTTACACCAAAATTTTATTTTCTGTGTTTTTTTAATTTTTGGGTAATTTTTAATATGTTATTCACATTTTATGGGAAAAATTGGAAAAAAAAAATGTTTTAAAACAGGATATTCCACTCCAACTTATTTTAAGTAAAAATTCATATGACCCCAATTAGCCAATATTCTTGATTTTCATCCATGGGGCACATGTGGTTTGGATTAATTTCTTGAGAAAGTAGAGAGGTGATTGATGCTTGTTATGCATAAAAGCTCATTGATGAGTATTGCTAATTTTGTTTTACATTTGGGAAGAGTTTTTACTAGGTCTGACAATAGCTGCCGAGGAATCTCCAAAGCTCGGAACAGTGATTGGCATTGATCTGGGGACTACATATTCTTGCGTGGGTGTGTATCGGAACGGTCATGTGGAGATTATAGCGAATGATCAAGGGAACAGAATCACCCCATCGTGGGTTGCATTCACAGATACTGAGCGTCTGATTGGGGAGGCTGCCAAGAATCAAGCAGCCCTCAATGCAGAACGAACTATATTTGATGTTAAGCGACTAATTGGAAGAAAGTAAGTGTAAATGTCTGTGATCTTTTGTTTTGATTGCTTTTGGGGTTTTCCCATTTTATACAGTGTGATCTGATGTGTTTATTTATATATTTTTTCAATTTTTTTCGTTTTTAGATTTGATGATCCAGAGGTTCAAAAAGACATGAAGTTGTTACCTTATAAGATTGTGAACAAAGATGGGAAGCCTTATATACAGGTGAAGATCAAGGATGGAGAAACAAAAGTGTTTAGCCCCGAGGAAATTAGCGCTATGATATTGGGGAAGATGAAGGAAACAGCCGAGTCATACTTGGGGAAGAAAATTAAGGATGCGGTGGTTACTGTTCCAGGTAGGACCAAAATTTAGGCTGCTTTCATGCTCACTGTACATTGTCTGCCTACGAGTACTACTTGTGCGTGTACGTATGTATATATTGCAATTTTGTTATATGGTACATTGGGTACAAGTGGTTGGTCAATGTAGTTGATCTGGAGATCTTCTTTCCAGGAATTAGTAGTTTGCCTTTTGAGGAGCTTGTCTTCATGAGAGTTATGTACTTTAGGCTGCACATTGAGTACAAGTGGTTGGTCAATATAGTTGATCTGGAGTTCATCTTTCCAGGAATTAATTTGCCTTCTGTGGTTGAGGAACTTGTCTTATTCATGATCACTTGATAAGTATGAGAGTTATGTACTTTAGGCTTTCATTTTGTGCAATCCGGGTCTTTTAGGATCATTTTTTTTTCTTCTAGGATGCATTTGGATGCAAAACTTGCAAATGGTTAAATTTAATGCATAATATTCAATGGAATGCTTAGATTTTGTTGTACATTGGGTTTGTAGATTGGCATACTTACATAGGTTTCGTGTTCTTTCTTGTAGCTTATTTCAATGATGCGCAGAGGCAGGCTACCAAGGATGCAGGCACTATTGCGGGGCTGAATGTGGCTCGGATTATTAATGAGCCGACTGCTGCAGCAATTGCCTATGGTCTAGACAAGAAAGTAGGAGAGAAGAACATACTAGTTTTTGACCTTGGTGGTGGTACATTTGATGTTAGCATCTTGACCATTGACAATGGTGTGTTTGAGGTTCTTTCTACCAGTGGGGACACCCACTTGGGAGGAGAGGATTTTGATCACAGGGTGATGGATTATTTCATCAAGCTGATAAAGAAGAAATACAACAAAGATATTAGCAAAGACAACAAGGTGCTTGGAAAGCTGCGAAAGGAATGTGAGAGAGCAAAGAGAGCGCTAAGCAGCCAACACCAAGTCCGAGTTGAAATCGAGTCGCTTTTTGATGGCATTGACTTTTCAGAGCCATTGACAAGAGCTAGATTTGAAGAACTGAACATGGACTTGTTTAAGAAGACAATGGGACCAGTTAAGAAGGCTTTGGAGGATGCTGGCTTGAAGAAGACGGATATTAATGAAATTGTGCTTGTCGGAGGGAGCACTCGAATTCCTAAGGTTCAACAGCTATTGAAGGATTACTTTAATGGCAAAGAACCATGCAAAGGTGTCAATCCAGATGAAGCTGTTGCCTATGGTGCTGCAGTTCAAGGAGGAATCCTAAGCGGTGAGGGTGGGGAAGAAACTAAAGGTAAATGGTTTTATTCATCTCTTGCATTGGTTGTTTTCAGGACAATATATCTCTGATTGGAACCTAGAGAAAGGAAATGAAGAAGCGAAAGGGAAAAGGGATGGGAAACTGGGGATAAAATTGAGAGAAAATGTGTCGAATTTCCTCTATGATTTTATCTTCTATTTCTATTCAAACCTAAGAACCAAAAAACAGAGGCTGAGAGTTTATAATTCATCTTCTTTTCCACTAATCTTTTCCCCAAACCAAACAAATAGTCTTTTGATAACAGAAAATTTACTGAAAAAATAATTCAACTGCAGACATCCTTTTGCTCGATGTTGCCCCCTTAAGTCTGGGTATTGAAACTGTTGGTGGGGTCATGACAAAACTAATTCCAAGGAACACTGTCATCCCAACCAAGAAATCCCAGGTCTTCACAACCTACCAAGACCAGCAAACGACAGTGTCAATTAAGGTATACACAAATAAACTGCAGTTCTTGAGATATTTCTTTTCTTATAATCTTTCTTTATTTTTTGTAGATGCATTCAATTGTAAAAAAATATTTTGGAAACCTTTCAGGTCTATGAAGGTGAAAGAAGCTTGACAAAGGATTGTCGTGAGCTTGGAAAATTCGACCTATCGGGCATACCACCTGCTCCAAGGTAAGTTTAGAACTTAACCCAGCACCTTATAACACAAGCTGATGACAACTTTGCACCATTTTTGTACGTGTTCTCTAAATGAAAAAGAAGAAAAAGTGATAAAGTGGGAGAAATTGTGCGGCAAAATTAAATTTCTCTTTTTGATTTTGTAGGGAAAGGTTAGGGGAAAGTCGAGGGTTAAGATATTGATAATTAGTTCATTTTTGTTATGATTAATCAGTGATAAAAATATGCAGTTTCTCAACTTCTGATCATTTCAAAGGGTTAACACATGAGAACTCGAACTATTTCAAATCAACAGGATGAAAGAATTTTTTTTTTTTTTTTGGTGTTTGGTAACAGGATGAAAGATTTCTTAAAACTGCGTATCAGTTCTTGCAATTTGAGGAAATTGTTGCAAGCTTAACATATTCTTACTTTTGCATAATCTTTACTACAGGGGAGTGCCTCAAATCGAAGTTACATTTGAGGTCGATGCGAATGGGATATTGCACGTGACTGCAGAGGACAAGGCAGCGAAGAATAAGCAATCCATTACCATCACCAATGACAAGGGGCGGCTCAGCCAGGAGGAGATTGAGAGAATGGTGAAGGAAGCAGAGGAGTTTGCAGAGGAAGACAAGAAAGTGAAAGAGAGGATCGATGCAAGGAACCAGCTCGAGACTTATATATACAACATGAAGAGCACCATCAATGACAAGGATAAGCTAGCTGGCAAGATCGATTCTGATGACAAAGAGAAGATTGAGAGCGCATTGAAGGAGGCTCTCGAATGGTTGGACGACAACCAAAACACAGAGAAAGAAGACTTTGAAGAGAAAATGAAAGAAGTCGAATCTGTGTGCAATCCTGTCATAAAACAGGCTTATGAGAAAAGTGGTGCAAGTTCTGCTGATTCTGAAGATGATGAGTCTCATGATGAATTGTAGAAGACTAAGCTGGATTTTCACTTCAATTTTTTCCCAATTTGTTGAGTCGTTATACCACTTGCATTAAGAGGGTGGATTCCCCTGGTTGCAATAAGGTTTACTTGTTGTAATGCTTAGGTGAAAAGTTTTTTTTTTTTTTTTGGGTGGAAATTGAAAGTTGAAAGCATGTACTAGTTAGTTATTGACGAACTTTGGAATGCAAAAATTTCCTTGATGTAGAGCAAGCGGCATTGAATTACTTGGACTGATTCGATTTGATTCAAGCACATAAGAGTTTTTAGTAAGTTGCTTACATTTTTGAATGAGTAGTATTTTAGCAATTTGTTTAGACTTTTGAATGAGTGATTATATGGGTTTAAGTAATTTTTTAAAGGAAAAATTATTTTCACTATTTAAGTAAGCTTTCCACGAGTAAAATTTCTTTATGTGATTTTCGGTGTCTCGAATACTTTTTTATTTTTTAGTTATTTTATTTGTTTGACAATTGCAACGGTTAATTATTACTCATTTTTTATTTTATAAACATTGTATTCATTGGTCATAAATATCTTTGATGGTATAAAATTAATAATTTTGAGAAATTAATCTAAGAATTAAGTTTATACCAGATGTATATTTTTTTTTTGCCATTAATTTTTCTCTTTCAGAATTAATACTTATAAGTATATAAAATAATAACGTAAAAACGATCATCAAATAGTAAGTGTATTTGAAGTTATATAAATTTTTAAAATAATTCGTGTTATGAGTAAAAAATTTATATTTTATAAAAAATTTTAAAAATTTGTAGAGATTAAAAGAGGTCATTATATTAAGTAAAAAATTAATTTAAATGCGGAAAGAGTGAAAGGTATAATTATATTTTAATTGTGTATGTATCTTTGATATTTTTTAAATGTAGAAAATATAAATTAATGAAATTCTGATTTGAATGTAACGTTGAATGAACGCAAATATTTCTGTTTATATTTTTGTTCCGGATCCACCGTGATCAAAAACCAAAAACGAGAAAAGTAAAGAAAAAAATCCGCAGGCCTTAAAACACGACGTCGTATGAAGGGTCTCCCGGATGCCCTTGTTCAATTCAAGATGTTAACTTGGCGCGGTGAGAGGCAAACGGCAGGTGATTTCGCACGATGAGGCCTCATAAGCTCCGTCGCAGCTCCTCTTCTCTCTCTTTGCTATTCTAGGGTTCCCAATTCGTTCAGTCCACCGCAGGATCTCTTTTTCTATTTGCAGGTAAAATTAGAAGTCTCTTACTAAATCTTCTCGTCATACAACTTTTGGAATTAGCAATTCGCTTTGCTAGTTGTTTATTCGATTCAATGTCTCACATTGTTGCGTTGCATTGCTGCGAGACTGCTGGGAGAAGATAGCAAAAGAGAGAAGATGAAACATTAAAATTAGGTCACTGTTTGGCCAATTTTGAAAATCGTTATTTGCTGCGACCCGAAAAGCTCTTAACCTGTTAAGGTGTGTGTGCGTTTGTGTGTGTGTGTGTGTGTGTGTGTTTTTTTTTTTTTTTTTCCCTTATTGTTGCCGAGTCTTGTCTGCTACCAAACAGGAGTATTGTACCGTTCAAAAAAAAAAAAAAAAAAGGAGTAATGTAATTGAATTATTGGGATTGAATCTAAGTCTGAATTTAATTGGTACAAAGCCACTTGAAGAATCTTGCACTGTTTTCTCCTTGATGATTGCATTTTCGACAACCAAATTATTAAACGTGACCAGAAGATAATAATACTTTGGAGGCAGAAAATTGTACTGAGCATTTTTTGTTACTTTATTATATATAAATCCAATCCAGAAAGGGTAGAAATTTATATAAACTCAAGAAAAGGTTTTGTACACTCCTACTGTATGATATTGAACTGCGTCCTTGGTAACTGTAGGCTTGCCCAGCTACAATATACCCCCCCCCCCCCCAAAAAAAAAAAAAAAAAGATTTGGATGCATAATATTAATTTCAATATTATGTATATAAACTTATATACTATAGTTTAACTTTGTTTTTTTTTTCCCCAAAATATTTATGCTATTTTTACAGAATGGCTGTTTTATAAGATTTGAACTTCTAAGATCAAATTATTGACTGATTCTTTATTTTTATTGTTTTGGTAATTTGGTGGCATCTCTGGACCCCTTTTCAATACATTTATTTACTAATTTAAAAAAAAAAAATTAGCATCAAAGGTTGATATAAGGAAGTACCTAAACTACTAAAGCAATTAATGCTTTGGTTTTAAGGTGCGATGAGAATCTATTGTTAAACATTTTTTGGGCCACATGAACATTCCTGGGAAATTTGATTTGTTTTTCGGGTAGTGTGGACATGTTTAAGAATAGAAGTTTAGGCATAATTTTGAACCTGCACCACCCAATGTTCGCTCCAAACCTGCAGATGTATAGGAGGTCATTGGATTTAAGAATTTTTGGTATAGTATGTATAAAGGATGCCCCCTTCCCCCAACAATCCAATACTTTCCCTTAGTATATATTTTTATTTTTTGATTGGTAGTTACTAGTTAATAAATATAAAAAATAAAAAGAATAAAAAACACTAAACAAATGCGAGGCCTTTACTATATTAAACTCCACTAGAAATCACATCAACCAGAATTGTTTAAGAAAATCGAAGAAATAATATGTATGGACGTGTGTTTGAGGAGTGTCTTGTCCAATGCATGCTTCTTAGGTTACTTGTAAGATTAAGTGAACTAAGTTGTTTGTCTAGAACTTGGGTAACTTATCTTGCTTTTAAGCCTAGGTGTGTTTGCTGGACTTTTTCATTTTGTTGGGTTTATGATAATCACAATGTTAAATCTTAGGTTCAGAATACAACTTTCTTCTCTTCACTACATGCTTTCGGACACAAAATGGAGCAAGGCTTTTTGTCCTGATAATGTAGATCCCTTACTTTGTATGATGTCTAATCTTTCAGGTATTATTTTTTTATTAAATGTATTGTCAGAGTGACCATAATCATATTTCGTTGTTTTATTATAATTTTTACTATGTTTACATTCACAGTTCCAAATTTTCTAGGTGAGCCTTTGAGCTTCCTATTTACCTTACTTCCTGTTATATTCATTTTTTAAGAGTTATGAAAATTATTTTCTTTCCTTTCTATTTCATGGAAACAGTTTTCACAGCATGGATGGCGGTCGCGTATCTTCAGACGAAGTTATTGCTGAATTGATTGGAATGGGATTTGAGTTTTCTGATATTTCAGAAGCCATAAAAGCAGTGGGCCCATCATTGGAGGATGCAGTTGAATTTATCTTGAATGGTTCCCGCAGAAATAGTTCAGTTGCATCAAGTAGTTCTAAATATTCCACTGGTGGAAAAGAAAACAGAAAAAGAGCATTGTCAACCTCCCAGTCTTCTAATCGGATGCGACAATCGACTATAATGGAACATCTTCAGTCAGCATGTAGACCCAAAAGAAGCAAAACCAGTACCGGGTTTGATGTATCAGTCTCTGGCTCACAACGGTCACCTGAGCCTGTGAAAGGAGTAACCAATCCTTTTCGCGCTATGGAGTCTAATCTGGGAACACCTCCAGAAACATTTGTACTGTCATCTTCCTGCCAAGAAGATCTGGATCTTGCACCAGATTGGGAGCAGAAAGTCAATCATCTGTTGCACAAGCATTTTGGATATTCATCCTTGAAGAGTTTCCAAAAGGAAGCCCTGTCTGCCTGGTTAGCTAACCAAGATTGCCTTGTTCTTGCAGCAACAGGATCTGGTAGTATCTTCTTCTTCTTCTTCTTTTTTTTTTTTTGGTTGTGTGTGTGTGTGTTTGTGTGGTTCGATTGATTGTTTTGATCTTATTTCTATGTATGCACCATTCATTTTAGCAGTTTCACTTTTGGGTTATCATTACCATTCATTTTTGCAGTTCCTCTTATGGGATATCATTATCTCAAAAGTTTTACCCTTTTGTAGGGAAATCCTTGTGTTTTCAGATTCCAGCATTATTAACAGGGAAACTTGTGGTTGTGATTTCACCCTTGATAAGCTTGATGCATGACCAGTGCTTAAAGCTAACAAAACATGGGGTGTCAGCTTGCTTTCTTGGTTCTGGACAAACAGACAGTAGCATTGAGAAGAAAGCAATGAGGGGCACGTATGAAATTATCTATGTCTGCCCGGAGACAATTTTGAGGTAATAGGTTTATGCAACCCTAGAGACTGTTTTAGGGAGGTGCCTACAATTTTGTTTGATGAATAAAGACCTATGCAATCTTCTGCAGACTGATAAAACCTCTTCAAAGCCTTGCGGAAAGCCGTGGAATAGCACTATTTGCTATTGATGAAGTCCATTGTGTTTCTAAGTGGGGTCATGATTTTCGACCTGACTACAGGTACACACATGTATATATTAGTGTCTGTCGTCCAGATCACTAGTTCAGACTATATTGTAGACAAATGCATATCATGTTGTACAATTAACTTGGGAGGCTAGAAATGATCACCAGAAACTGTGGTGCTTTCGTGTATGTGGAGGGGTGAGTTGGCTTGATCATGATTGATCCAACTAATAAAATATGCTAAATAAAATATGCTAGTGAGGGTACTTATATGCATGAATATAAAATCATTAGTTCATATCTCATTCCTTTTGTTTATCCACATCTGTAGTTCCCGCAGTTTTATGATTGTGAAGTGATTGATTCCACTTGTATCAAGCATCTGTCTATGACATTTCAATAGTGTTTTTATGGTCACTCTGTTCATCTTGCTCCGTATGCTTGTGAACACATTCACATCGACCAACATTTTAGATACAATGAGAAGAGTTATTATGATTTTTTCACAGAAAGTTTCTCATGCAATTTTCAGGCGTTTGTCTATTTTAAGAGAGAACTTCAGTGCCAACAATTTAAAATTCTTAAAATTTGACATACCACTGATGGCACTGACTGCTACAGCCACTGTTCGGGTTCGAGAAGACATCCTGAAGTCATTATGCATGTCAAAAGAAACTAGGCTTGTGCTGACTTCATTTTTCCGCCCAAATCTTCGGTTTTCAGTGAGTTCTTTTTTTAGTGTGGTTAAAGCTTGCTTCCAAAGGTTTCTGTTTGTAGAGGCACATGTATGTAGGTTCGAGTGTAATCTTCAGTTGGATTTTATGTACTAATAGCAAGTTTGAAGTGGCACTTAATGAATTGTTTCTTTATTCTTTTGATTATGGACCTTGGAGATTTTAGTCCAAGATTTTGGTTATGGACAAACTAATTTAACATAGATGATATCCCTTGGTGTATGCTGTTCATAGATAACATTGTATTTGTTTTTTGATAACTTGGAACCCTACCGATTTATTACAGTCCTCAATGGATTGTGCAGTCGGAGGGTAAATCAGGGAATATGCACCGCCCCCCTTGCATATTCGGGTAAGTAAAGGAATTGAACTCTGGTTGGTATTATGGGGAGCAAACTCACGTGCCACTTGAGCTGATCCCCGTAGGCAACATTGTATTGATAGATGAAACTAGGTTTGGGGTTAATAATAAGTTAGAACTTAGGAAGCCTGGTTTAGAGTCTAAAGGTTTTAGAGTAATTAGGACTAAAACAGAGTATGTGTATTATAAATTCAGTAAAATTAAAACTTCGAATAACAGTATAGTGAAAATTGAGGATTAAGAAGTGCCAAAAAGGCGGGGGGAAAGTGAAAAGCTATATCCTTTTTTTTTGGGGGGAGTAAGAGGGAATAACCCATTCCTTCTACTTCGTGTAGACACTCCCCCAGGGGTGGAACCCCCCAGTATTCTCGATCAACCCTTTCCTTTCTTCACTTTTGGTGGAAAGGATCGATCAAAGTCATACACGACTTGGCGATCCGGAACGCCCAAAGTCTTATATCGAATGGTGCTAATCTGAGGATCGGCCCACTTAGATATACCATATATCATTGTTTCCAAGATACATCCAGGGACTGTCACCCCTTTACCGGAGTACATCCCGGAAACCCCACTACCAAAAGAAAGGCTCCCCTTCCTGCCGGAATAGACTCCGACCTACACCAGAGGAGTTGATTCCTTGCTAGTGCTAAACCTTGATAAAGGAAGGAAAGTACTTACACTCTTTTGATACACTTTAGGTATACTTTCAATAAGTACATTATATATATCAGGGTGTCGAGAGCGAAGAGCGGCATCATATACCCCTAAGGCAAGTCGATCGTATAAAGGAAAAAGTGACTAGTGAAACTACTATCCTGCCTAGTCGAGCTATTAATCCCATTCCTCAACCACTGTTGGTTTAAGCCCAGTCTTTGTCCTGAAACTTCTAGTTCTACTTCCTCTGGCAAAGTGGTACTCCTCTTTGGCTGAAACTGAAACTTCTTCCCTAGCTTTTGAATCTGAACTTCTTCTAGTTCCACTTCGCTAGTCGAGTAAGTTCCAATACTAAATAATAAAGCTATTCTCTTTACCAAACTCCGAAGAAGAAGACTCGGACTTAATTGAACTTATATCCCTTCGATCGGAACTGGCAACACTAAACGTCAGTCATCTTCCCAAACTGTAACTCAACTCAGAGTTCAGAGGTTCTTCCTCCTCTCCTAATGGCATTAGCTTCAGTGGACTTAGCCCCTGCTTAAGAACGAGTTACCGCCTTTCCGGCTACTTCTGAGTCAGGCTGGTTTAGTTCAAAACCGTAACCACCTTCGGCTGGTAAACTATACCTTCGGTCTTGTCCCTCAACTTCTTAGTTAGAAGTGGATGTGGATGAGGACGGAGACCACTCATATTCTTTCCAAACCCTATTTGGTTAAATGGAAATGTACCCTCTAGTGGAATAGAATCCCATGAGCTTTGGTGCTTTGCTTTAGTCACTCCCCCTTCTTGGGTTAACCCCTTACCTGTCCGGCTTTACTGACTTGAGATTACTCAATTAGTACAGTACCCCATTTCCTTTTTAGGAAAGCTTCAACTTTGATCCTTAAGACTTGTTCTCCTCTCGCTCTGTGCTCTCCGGTATTGCCCCATACTCAGATGTCGAGCTTCTTTCTTCAGTCTCAGACTCAGACTTGGACTCGGACTTAACTCCCAGAATCTTGCATGGCTACTTCTTCAAAGTAAGCTCCTTCTTCCGTTTATGCCATCCGATCCTAGCTTTTGCTGTTTCCTCTCTCTTCGGGTTCGGGAGAACTCTTTCTTTCACCACGCACGAGGGCTTAACTGGCAATCAATATACCGAGGTTGACTAAGGCATATACCCCCCACTCCTCTCTTCGAACTTCTCCTTTCTAATAGTATCCCGCCTTTCCTGCCGGTCAAGTGACTCCTTTCCAGCTACTTGTTTAGTCGAGTTCAGAACCTCTTTCTCTTTGGTCAAGTAAAACTCCTTTATCGATTGCCTAAATTGAGACTGCTTCCCCTTTCTTTAGATAGAGAATTTTCTTTCGAGAACAGAGTTCCGCAAAGGTCTTCTTTACAGCAGAGAAAAGGCAACCAACCATAGGGGATGCTCTCGAGAGAACCGCTAAGATTTTCTCTCATAAACTGCGAGAATCCTTTTGTAAGACCAGCAAGAAATTCACCATTCGCGGGTGGAGGCAAAGAACCGCGGAAGAGGATCGATGTAATTGATGTTCCCTATCGAGTGGATCAAATCCCAAGCCTTAAGAGCCCATTAACCCATGTTCTGTTTTGCTAGCCAGCTAAGCTAAAGCTTGCTATCGACCGGTTCGTTCGGACGCATGCGCCCACCTATCCATCAACCAAGAGAGAAGGGAATGACCAACCAAGCGAGCAGAGCCCAACTACCAATCCTGGAACTGGTGGCAATCTAACGAATTCGGGAAAGGAAGTGACCTCGTCGGGAATAAACCCTTCATTCGTCCTCCTCCTTCGACCGCTTCGTTGCCCTTCTAGGCTGCGTCGACTCATTGAATACCCGAGTTGAATTGCCCTGGATCAGTCCTATACTAATACTAGGTCACAATCAACCCATAACTTAAAATAA
>JAVXUM010000036.1:13542589-13553627 GCA_035590655.1 Pouteria glomerata
ATCCGTTGAAGGGAAGGGTGACAGAGAACAACCAGTGAAAAACAAGGCGAAAGATCAAGCTGAATCCAGATTCAAGTTTGACAAGGCTGCAGAGGAAGCTCGATTGATGTAAATAGAAGGATTGAAGAGAATTCTATCCATAAGATTCAAGCTGGATGATTAAAATGAAGAAGCACTTTGGGTGTTTTATATGGCCAGAGAATACCTATTAAGGGCTCGTTTGGAACTCAATAAAGAGAAATTTTTAACAAACTTTTGCTTTTTTCGGCGTTTGGAAACACATCAAAAGTTGCTAAAAATTCTTGAAAATATCTCTGGCTTTTTACCAAATCAAAAGTTACTAAAAGTTGCCGAGAGTTTCAAATTTTTACTAAACGCATAAAAAGTTACACCTAGCACTTTTGCCAAAAAATTACCAAAAATTCCTAAAAATTTTGCTTTCAAACAGGTCCTAAGTTGAAAGAAAAATTTTATGGGGCAGTATTTTATGGTAAATAGTGTTGGGGTATTAAGAAGCAACACTTTCATAAGATGACTGTAGCAGAAATGAGGATATTAAGATGGATGTGTGGTAATACAAGAAAATATAGGATAAGAAATGAAAACATCTGAAAGAAAGTTGACACTGATAGAAGAGAAGTTGAGAGAAGGTCATTTAAGATGATTTGATTATGTCTAATGTAAACTTAGAGAAGCACTATTAAGGAAGAGTAATTTGATCCAAGTAGGAGTAAAAATGACAAAAAGTATATCTAAAATTACATTAACCAAATTTGTAATGAAAAACCTGATTTCATATAACCTAATGGAAAACAAAGCCCATGACAGAAATGGATGGAAGAAGAGGATTTATGTAGTCGCCCAAACTAGTTTGGCATTAAGGTTTTTTTGAGTTGTATTATAACCATATATTTAAATTTTTGTGGTACTAAATTAGTCATTCATACGTATGGGTATGTATGACTTGCCTATGGTAACCTTTCCTATCCATTTTCTGGTATGTGCAGGTAAAACATAGTAGGACAACATCTTCATCTTCTTATGAGAAGGACTTTCATGAATTGATAAACACGTATACCAGAAAGAAAAGGTCTGATAAAAAGAAACATAATGTGATGTTACAAGATTCAGAGCATGATTCAGACAGCTCCACTAACATTTCAAATGGTAGCAAGGCAGATAGAATGTCCCAGGGTGACCTAGACAATACTGAGGGTGATCCAATTTTTGATGAGGATGATGTGAGTTTGGTGAAGCTGCGATCAATGGCTTCAAATGAGAGGGAATTATCAGTTGAATATCTAGAAGATGAGTGTGATATTTTACAGGGTGTAGACGATTTGGATGGTAATATTCTATTCATTGATCAATGGAAAATGTTTTCTTTGGTCCTGCTCTTAAATGCATATGATTTTACCAAATAGGTAGATTTGATGACAAATCACAATTGAAAACCATATTAAGATTACTTCATGAAAGCATTCTCCGCTTCTCACTTAAAGGAAGAGGAGAGAAATGAAGAGGAAAAGAGACTGGAAAAGAGAGGCTGAAGTGCTTTATAAGTTTAATCAATTCTTCCCCTCCCCCCCCCCCCTGCGGGAAGCAAATAATTGGGAGTAAGATGACAATGAGAAGCATGGGGCTCATCTACGTTGAAGATATTGTACTACCTTTGGCTGAAGCTCTCTTCTTATTTTTGAATCTCCCAAATGACCTCACTTTTGAGTTGATTAGTTTTGTGTGGGATGGGGAAATTTATATACATATATATTCTATCCACTTCATCTATCTTGTCTCTCTTCAACTGTCTAATCCATGGAAAGATGGGATAATTTTTTATCACTTCTCTTCCCATGATCAAAGAATGCATAGTTTCCATTTTGTTTTTTTTCTTTTTTGGATGTATTGTTGTCTATATATTCCTTCTACTTTTATATGGACGTTCACTCCATGCATTGCAGTTACCTGTGGTGAATTCTTTGCACAACCACCTCATAAGTACTCAGATATTTGTGGGTCATCTGAGACATATGATCTACTGAACAAACATGAAGAAAGTTTGAAAATCCGGCAAGGTCATTTAGAAGAAGGACCAACAATTATTTATGTACCTACCAGAAAAGAAACATTAAGCATAGCAAAGTTTCTTTGTAAGTTTGGTGTGAAGGCTGCTGCTTATAATGCCGGGGTAACTATTTTTTGCATCTTTTTAATTTGGATCACATATCATTCTTTTGTTCGTTTTGTTTTGATAGCAGGTTTTCTTACTCTCATTCAGTTAAAGCCTTACTGAACTTCCTGCTACTTGTAGTTTTTAGAATTTGTGGAAGTTTTATATGTCATTAAGTATGAAAATCAAACCTGAAAGCTTTATCAACTTAGTGATTGTTAACTTTCTAGTATTGGTGCCTGACCATTGGAGCAACAAACAGCACCAGTAACTTGTTTTTCTTTTTAAGTTTCAACCAATATATGCTAATTGATAACATGATCATGGAAAGACTAGTGATGAGGTTGCAATGTCCTTTATAAAGCCAGCTTTCTTCTAATATTTGATGCCCATTTTTGCTGTTTACCGAGCAAGTGATTTACGGGCTTTTATTTCCCACAGTTGCCAAAATCACATCTGAGGCAGGTGCACAAGGAATTTCATGAAAATGCCTTGGAGGTATGGACTAAAATTTTGAATAAATAATGTTTGCAAATTGTGTAGTATTTTTATTGATGTGTATGTTTTATCCAATGTTCTACTTGGAAAGGCAGGTCCATGTTAACAAGGTCATAGTCCAAATATATAATAAAAATCCAGAGTGTTAAAGACCACCTTTCAAACTGCCAACTGGCCATGGTTATTGGCTGAGATATTGTCAAATTAGAAAAAAATAATAATTGTCAACATCCTACCCACATGCTTTATGTTCTTGACAATCTTTCTTTTCCCAATAACTCTTAATGTTATGTTCTGGTCCCATTACCAATTGCTTAGAAAAAGTGTGCTGTCAGTTCTGTAATAAGATGTCATCACAATCACAACATACGGCCTATTAGACACCAACCACTCCGACACAACCAAATTGCAAGAGCCCTCAGCAAGCTAGAGCATATAGTGCATATAGTGGTCGTTAAAGAAAATGACTATATTATGTTTAGAAAGCTGCTACTGCCCCTGAACCCAACTAAATGGACCTATTTCCAAAAGATTGACTAGGGAGCAAGTGTTGATAAGTGTACAACGTATTTGAGTAATATGTCTACATTGATAACTTTCGTGTTCTTTGGGAAGATTAGTGTAGTTTCTAGCACTTGAGAGACAATATGTGTACTTCACCAAACCTTGTGGAGGTCTATATAATTTACCATTTTATGTTCACAAAGAAAGGTAAGAAATTTTTTACTGAAGTATATCATTTTGGGAAGAAAGTTTACATTGTAATTTGAGTAATATGCCTAAATGCATATATTCAGGTACTCATTTTTTTTTTTTTTTTTGGCTAACTTCAACTTGTCATTAATTTATACTATTATATAGATGAAACAATAGGAGTATTGGTGAAATCTAAAAATTAATGAAGCTTCAATTTTGGTGAATTTTTTTTAATTTTCTAAAATATCTTTTAATCTCCTGTCAAATTTAAATTTTAAATCAAACAACTTCTAAAAACGAACACTAATTAAGTCATTTTACAAATTTCAAATTTTTAACCACCATATTATTTTACTTTTTTATATAAGATCATGCAATATTTTATATGGTTTTTTTAATTACTTTTTGTATATTGAAATATGTTTGAGTTGATCCAGTTTTCTTTTCGGCCGTATATTCATATTTAGTTAATAAAACATATAAAAGAACCTACTTTTTTGCTGTATTTCCCTTGTACTTGTATCCTCATTTTTCAAATTGTCGTATCCTGCATTCATACCTCTATTTTTTGTGATAATATCTATGATTCTTAGTGCCAGACCAAAACTCATCGAGCTCATGATGTCATTAGTTTAACTTCCACATCTTAGATTACTTTCATAGAGACAAATTTGCTAGTTCAAAGCAGCATGCTAGTCTATTTCCTCACTTTTTTTTTTTTTAAATTTTATTTTAAGAGTTAATATGGATCATTATGTCAAACCTTCAGGTTATTGTTGCAACAATTGCTTTTGGAATGGGGATTGACAAGTTAAATGTCCGAAGAATCATTCATTACGGCTGGCCACAGGTTTATTTCTTAGTTTTGATATCTTGATATGGACTTATATGAATCAATTATAACTGTTATATTTTTTGATGCGGGACGAAAAGATATTAAAGCCAAGAAAGAAAGAGATTAAACAAGAGAAAAAGAAAGAAGTAAGAGGTAAGAAGTAAGAAGAAGAAGAAGAAGAAGAAGAGATAGAGAAAGAAAACACAGACATCATGCCAATCAATAATTTTCAAAATTTAAGTCTACTAAACCCTAATGATCTCAGGCCTTTAAATAGCCTAATAAATTCTGAAGGTAACAAAAGATAAAATTAAATCAAAGATTACCTAATCAAAGATTTCCTATTCAAAATAAACTACCTAAAATAAAAATAAGAATAATAATAATAACAAATAAAATAAAAGGAAATAAATCTCTAACAAGACTATGTGATGTCCTCATCATTTTTATCCTTTTTTTTTTTGGCCTCCATCCTGACTTAAGTATGCTTTTCAGTTGCTGATTCTACAGCACAAGTACACATTTAAGTCTCTTAATATTGCTTTCTTTGTATTTTATATTTTGTCCACTTCTAAACCTTGCATGTTGACCGTGGCTGCGATGCTTATTCCTGGTTTTCATATTTGTCTGAATTATGTTGCTAGCTTGTCATAACTATTTAGTCTGTTTACAGAGTTTGGAAGCATATTACCAAGAAGCAGGTCGAGCCGGACGGGATGGAAACTTATCAGATTGCAGTGAGTTCACTTTCTGTTGTTGTTGTAAAATGTATTGTGATTCATCTTTGATGTTTGGTAATAACCACCATTGTATCTCATGAAAATATATTTTCCAAGTTACTAGTAACTCCAAATCCTTTCCTCTGCCCTCTTTTTTTTTTTTTCATTTATTTTATTTAAAGCATTTTCATATTTGTTCTGCAAAGCTGCATTTATGTTGCTAACTTAAGAAGTTGAGGAGGCACTGATTACCCGTTAAATCTTTTGGATTTTGTAAAATGCAGTTCTATATGCAAACCTCTCAAGAATACCTTCGCTTTTGCCAAGTCGAAGAAGTGAAGATCAGACAAAGCAAGCTTACAAGATGTTATCTGATTGCTTCAGGTTGGTGTCACTGGCCTTAATGTGTATGCAGTTTTTTTATATTTTTATTTATTTCTTGTTGATCTCTTGCAGTTATGGAATGAATTCTTCACGTTGCCGAGCCAAAACCCTTGTAGAGTACTTTGGGGAGGAGTTTAGCAATGGGAAGTGTCAACTGTATGTGATGATTTTTTTCCCTCTAAGGCCGTGCTTTACCCTGCAGCTGCTATGGGCTTATCTGTTGTTTGTGTACTATGTGACAATATAAATTGGCAATTGCAAGGACTCAGCTATAGGCTTCTGTTGCTTGTGAAAATTATCGACTATCGTTTCTTACATGCAGGTGTGATGTTTGTGTAAATGGTCCTCCTGAAATGCTGAATTTGAAAGCTGAGGCAGATGTTTTTATGCATGTTATTGCTGCTCATTATGTGAGTGCTGCTGGCATCCCATTATTTTGTATTTTCTTATATATATTCTATATTGTTTATTTATTTAGTTTATGCTTTTTTTTTTGGTAAGTTAGTTTATGCTTGTTGAGAGAAGAGAAGTTAAGAAAAGATCGTTTAAGATAGTTTCATCATATCCAATGTAGACCTATAACTGTGAAGAAATTTACCTAATTTGAAATAACTTTACAGTAAAGATGACCCTTACAGAAATGAATTGAGGAAAAAGATTCATGTAGCCTACCTTAACTTGTTTAGGACTTAGGTTTCGTTGAATTGATGTTTGGTTTCTATTATTTTAAATTATTAGCACCATATTGTTTCTTTTCTTTCTTTACTTTTTTTTTTTTTTCTGGTTTATTGGTAATTTGTTTCTTATTAGAAACAATATGGTGATAGGGAATCCGAACATTTTATAATCAGAGAAGCATGTCCAATTTCAGGTACAGATCAGTTCTTCAGGCAGTTCACATGACAATGTAATCTCTGTTGGTAACAAAAAAAGAAGATACATGGAGAAACCAAACATCAGGATGTTTGTTAGTCAAATACGGGAACAGGTAGCTTCTGGATTTCTCTGTTGATATGCATGCAAACTTGTGGCTGTGTGTGTATATAGAAACAAATGCTAACTTCTATAATGTTAACACCTATGAGTAGACGAGCACATGTCACTACTTATATCATTGATTATTTGTTCGCATGTTTTCTTATTTTTATTTTTTAATTTTACGGTCAACTCTAATAAATTAAGGCACATCTTCAAAACAGTTTTGTTAAATGACATTTGGACATGATCATTGATGAGATCATCCACCACATCTCTAATAGCTTGGATGAGAAAGGTGGGTCCCTAGCCTATGAAGGTAATCTAAGTTCTATTTCAAGGTCAGCTAAAAGATTAGTTAGTTGTATTGCTTTATAAATGAGCATGCATGTGTCAATTTGTGTGTGGAAATATCAAGAGTCTACCTGCCAAAAAAGTATTGTTATAGCACGCATTACATATTTGGAGAAATTTGGTCTATCCATTGTATCCTCAGTGGAAATGTATACATCAAAAGAGGTTGCCCAGAAGGTTTCTTCAGCGCTTCCAGGGGTATTTGATAGGGGGATCCTCTCTCACGATACCTTTTCATAGTGGTGGTGAAAACGTTCAACATAATGGTTGGCAAAGCAGTAGAGCGTGGCTTTATAGAAGGTTTCTTGGTGGGAAATAATAGTCGAGAAAATGTAGAGGTGATCCATTTGCTCTTTGGCAACAACTCTATTGTTTTTTTATGGAGCAGACCCTCTACAGTTAGGTCATTTGAGATGTGTGCTCGTTTGCTTTGAAGGTGGCAGGGCTTTAGGTAAATTGCGCAAAATTAGAAGTCATCCCGGTGAGGGAAGTGGCATATTTGGGGGAATTAATTGCTATTCTTGGTTGCAAAGTTAACCTGTTGCTATTGGTGTATTTGGGTCCACTGGGGGGCCCTTTTAAGTCGAAGGTTGCTTGGTAGGGGGTGACTGAATACACTGTAAAAGACTGTTTGGGTGGAAGGGTTGGGATAGCTTCAGAAATAATGTCCGGTGGCAAGTAGGAAGTGGAGATACAGTTTTCCAGTCATAAATGGACATCGGAAGGGATAGTGAAGGAGTTGTTTTCGAACATTTTTGGGCCAAAAGGTAAATTTCTGGTAATTTGAGAGGGGGCAAAGTAAAAGTTTTCATAATTTGAGGGTGCCAATGCATTAACTTTTGCTATAAATATCCAAAATATTAAAAGAGTAACAAAATTGTGAAAGTTTTAAGGGGATGGTAGCCCCTGCTAGCCACCCCTTCAGTCCACCGTTGTTGTCAGGATTTCATAAACCAATACTGAGAGATTGAAAGTTTTAACTGTCAAGATGTAATTCTATGTCACCCTCCTCCATTTCACCCTAAAACCCCTCCTAACCCACAAATGCAATGAGAAGTTCCAACTCGTATAATCATGGGCCTTCTTCTTACCCAGCTTTCAAATGACTTTTGGCTTTCCACTACGATATCTGGATTCAAGACATGCATTTGCTAGCAGCAGATCTCAAAATCTTTCTACTTAACTGAAGAGAGGGACTAGCTGAAGTGAAAAAGACACCACCACCCAAATGGTTCTAGTCATCCCAACCCCCTTCCCCTAATAAATTACCTACAAAATAAAATAAAATAATAAAATCTGTCTACTTAACTGGAAGAACTTGTCATTCTGAGAAAAGTGAAATGTTAGGATAACCAATTCATGATCAATAATAGAATTTTATGTTGTTGATAATCATGATGGAATCCTGTGTGTTTTCTTGTTGAAAAAAAAAAAATAAAACATGTTGTCATTTCTGTCTTACAAATTGTGATATTATATAGAGACATAACTTCCCTGTGCTTCTTGCTTTTGCTGATCAATTTTCAATTGCCCGATAATTACAGTTCCAGAAATTTGTAGCAACTGATGTGCTATGGTGGCGAGGCCTTGCTCGTATTTTAGAAAATAAAGGGTTTATCAGAGAGGCAGATGACAAGGTACGGACTCAAGCATTGGTTGTTATCACTATTTTTCTGCCTATCTATTTTAGTTGAAATTTTCAGGTCGCTAATCAATGGTTCTGTTATATCTATGATGATTTTAAATTGCATGTTTTGTCACTCCAAATGAGACCCAATAAGATTTCATAGTATGACTCTTTTGTTTACTCCATCTTGTGAGTTGGCTTTGTCATTCAACATTATAAACCACAGTTTATAGGTTCCAGTCTAATGCCAGACTAGTGTTGTTCTTTTAGGGATGTTAGGGGGTGTGTGTGTGGTGTAAGCCCCACCTACAAACCAAGTTTTTGACCTGATTTGTTTTGTTGGATTAGTTCAAATAAAATTAAAGCTATGTTTGTCCAGTGCTCCATTCTCTTTATGAGCTATTCCATTTATCTGAGTCTCGGCCCAAGGGATTGCAGTGGACAAGCATCTCACATTGGGATGCTAGGAGGTGTGTGTGTGTGGTGTATAAGTCCCACGTATAAATCAAGTTTTTGACTTGATTTATTGGGTTGGGTTAGTTCAAAAAAAAGTTTAATTTATTCCCATTTCAGCTCTTTTTGCTTGCTAATGTGGGAAAATTACTAAATTTCATTAAAATTTAACTATTTTTCGTACTTTCTTCTAATTAAATTTTAACACATATCATCTTTATGTCAAATTAATTGTACTTTTATAATAGTTTTTATTAAATTTTTTTCTTCCAAACAAAAGATATATAAGAAGATAAATCTGATCATTTTATTAAAAAAAAAAAACTAATTTTGTTTTCCCCAAACGGTATCTAATTATATCAACTTCACTGCCCTTTCCAGATCCATGTTCAGATAAAATTCCCTGAACCAACAGAAGCAGGATTGGAGTTTTTAGAATGCAAGGAGGAACAACCTTTCTACGTGTACCCGGAAGCGGATATGGTGCTTTCAATGAGAAACGACAAACCCTATTCCAGTTTCTCAGAATGGGGAAAGGGCTGGGCTGATCCCAAGATCCGTAGTCAACGCTTGGAAAGGATACGAGTTCGAAGAAGTCCACGCAAGAGAAGAAGATCAAGAAAACCAAAACCGGATACGAAAACAGTCAGAGGAAGGTTAGCGACAAAACTCTCGAAACAGAGACGATAGATCTTGGACGTATGATTCTGCTTGTGGCTGCCATTGTTGGATTGTTCATCCTCCAAGGGAGAATGGATACTCTTTTTTGTTTTGTTAAGGATTTTTCCTAAGATGTCGTTTGGAACGACGACTTTCGAATTAAAAAAATCATTTGCAACGACATCTTATAGTCGTACTAATATAATTAAATAATTTTTTTATTATTAAATACGTCTAGAAATATATCCTCGTTGATGTGTGCTTTGGACAAAACCTTGAATCCATGTTCGATGGGGAGCCCAGATAGTCGCATTGAGTAGGATGTTAATATTAAGCTATCATCTGAAAGTTTAAATTTTAGTAATTTTTTATTTTTTTTATTAAAAATAATTTGTGATAATTTTTGACACGTTGGTTGAAATAAATAGTAATTTTTTAATTTTTTTATAATTTTTAAATATTTATTAAAATTTTTAACAATTTTTAATGAATTAAACAAGTTAATGAATAGAAAAATAATAAAAATTTATATTTTGTCACATCTAATAAATAATTTTTAATAATTTTTTACTCAAAATCAAATTGCCTATTGCCAAATGGTGCCTAGATACAATAAATAGCATGAGTCGAACATGACTTATAATTATGGAGATAAAGTACAAATTCAAAATTAATTTTTACAATATGTACAAATTATATTATAATTTTTATTAATATTTTACATTTCAAATGCACCTTAATTTTTTTTTTTTTTTTTTTTTGAAAACTCACCTTAGGTATATTTAGATCGATAAAAAATGAGATAAAATAAGATAAAGTGAGATAAATTATAAATTTATAATTTATATAATAAAATAAAAAATAAATAACTATTAAAATTTTTTATCATTTTTCAGAGATTATTGTTTCACCAAACGGAGCCTTACTTACTTACCGAAACTCCGAACATGCATTATATTCGAGACGTGTTACACGTCGGTGTTGAAGCAACGAAAGAATAAAGGAAAGTTTACCCACAGAAGGAGGCAAAGAACAAAACCGTCTTTTACATTCCAAACCAAGGTTGTTCCTCCACTTTCTTCCATGGCAGAGATTACACAACGGGAATGGACTGCGGCCGCATTATCTGCGCAGCGATCGGCATCTCCGCATCGATCTTCATGTGCCTCCAAAACCTGAAGAAACAGCAGAGCAAACAGATCGCGAGAGAGAAATTGAAGATCGTAAGGGAGGCCTTGGAAGATGCAGAGGAAAGAGCCGCGAGATACGCGGAACGGCACGATCGCATCCTCGGCCAGATAGGCTCGTACTACCTCGTGAATCGGGACCTCGAGGAGGCACTGGTTGGGGCTCGGGCTGCCATGGATGGAGCTCTTGAATGTGCTCTTCTTCTCAGAGATTTGCAGACGAATCTCATCGTATCGTACCTCTCTGATCATGATTGCTCAGATGTGTTTGTGTTGAAAAGATAAATAGGTGGTCGTCGTCGTCGTCATCTCCAAGCAAGGGTGGTGGACTGCATGTCAGACGATTACGATTTGTTGTTGTTTGGTTCAATTGCAGAATCGCTATTCTGAAAGCAAATTCAAATGTATAATTAAAATTAACATTTCTTTCAGCCAAACGAGTTTGGGCAGTAAATAGGGCGTATTAATTAGAGTAGTAAG
>JAVXUM010000036.1:13563966-13574244 GCA_035590655.1 Pouteria glomerata
CTCTCCCCTGGTATAACTTTGCAATCTTTACAAGTTAAGCGGTCTCTTTTTCTAGTTAAAAAGTAGTCAATCTGTGTCCTCGAGGAGCCACTCTTATAAGTCACCAAATATTCCTCTCTCTTCTTAAAAAATGTATTATTCACCATGAGATCGTAAGCCACTGCAAACTCTAAAATATCCTTCCCTTCTTCATTTCTATTACCATATATCCATATCTTCCATGTACTCCTATGTATCCATCCACATCGCGTCCTACATGATCGTAAAATCGCTGTACTCGGACCATACAGCGCGTCGCTGAATAGGGTACGCTCTAACGAAATTTCATTAGGTCTCAAATCCATTAAAAGTCCGACTAAAATATTGTGCTGGCTGTCGGCTATCTAACGCACAACCCTCCTCCTTTATCCGGGCTTGGGACCGGCTACGTCAAGAAACCCCAACATAGGCGGAGTTATATCTCACTAATCAAACACTAAAAAAATAATTCCACATAAAAAATTAATTTCCTCTTTTATCCAATCCCATATATTATTTCCATGGGTCCCACGGTATTACTTATCTTCTATCATCTAATCTCTCAAAACAAACACAGCCCTAAGGTAGGTATCGAAAATTAGATTGACACCCTTACAATTTTGATAATAGAATCTCCATTTTCGGCAAGAGGTCGTTAATCAGCTAAAGAAAGTTGGCTAAAATAAATTATCACAGTAAATTACATTGATGCCCCCTTAAGATTTTTTGGAAGACGCCCAGTAGGCCCTATCACCAATCCTAAACCATTGCACATATTTTAGTGTAGACATACGCAAATTGGTGTTAAATGCAATTTGACTTCAGGGTGTGTACAAATTTGGATCTAATGGAATTTTTGGTCTAGAACCTATTTGGTATTGGTTTCATAAAGAGTTCTTAAAATTAGTTTGTAGTTCAAAAATCACATTTGGTGAATCTATTCAAAAATTAACTAGAAATGCAAATAAATACAGCCACTGGAAATATCTTTTGGATGTTCTTAGATTTTTGGTTTCTTTAGTCTTGGTTTCTAGAAAACAAAACCAGAAACAAGACACTCAAATACAGTTTTAGGAAACTAAACTTTCTCAAAACAATAACCAAAATTGCATAATACTCTGATTACTATCGGAAAGGGTACTAATCTTATTCTTGGGCAGGTAATCGAGATTATGGCAGACAAAGTTGGAATACCCTTGAAGGTAGTCGTGAAAAGAGCTGACGATAAGGCGGTGACTTTGACTGTGATTCCGGAGGAGGTGAACCCGGATATGTGAATGCTATTTGATTTTTTTTTATTATTATTATTATCATTGTTATTATTTTTATTTTTGCTGTGTGTTCTAAAGAAATGTCCTTAAAACAATTGTTCAGAGAGTAAAATATAAGACCCTTGCTGGATTTAGAAAATGTTGGCTTGGATTGGACGATTTCTTCTCTTGGAACAAGGCTTCCTTCTGCTCGGAATTGTTGAACCTTTAATTTGCAAATAAATCAAATAAGCTTCTTTTGGTGTTTATAAACATATATATATATATATGTATGTATTTTTTATTTATTTATTAAATCGTAGTTCATAAACAAGACTTTATTATTTTCTATTAAAATAGTGATTCGAAAATATGATGTTATTGAAACGAGCTAATTGAAGTCATGAATAATCTATGCTTGGGAGCAATGTTTCGCTCATGACTTTAGGACTTAGTGTTTAATATATATTGAATTTTAAATGTATCTAATATTTGGGAGTTTTTATCTAAACTAGTCCGATCCCTTCTAAAAATTAATTATTTACCTAATCCTCACTAAAAAATAATTTCCAACATCATGATCTTGTGTCAGATGTGAGAATTCTTTTTTTTTTTTTTTGTCAAATAATTTTCTACCCTCTCTCAAAACTATTTCTCATTACAGTGTTATTTTTGACGTACGTACAACAAAAATAAAAAATGGTTGTTATATTGAAATTAAGATTTTTAATTAATAATTAATTATAAGTCCTTTAAAACGGGTATATGTTTATTGTATTAAATTTTCTAAATTGAATTACGTGCTAAAACAATATTTCACTTACTTATAATCTAAATGGTATAAAATAATATTTATTAGATGTACATAAGTCCGGAGTTTTTACCTTTTTACTGCCAGAGCCACAATTAAAATACTAGAGAACAAAGTAGAATTTCACTAAAACGACGGGAGCTAAGAGCAATAAATGCTTCAAAATTTGACTTCTTTTTACCGCGGAGCCAACTCAACTTAAAATCCCTCAATGTGGATATTAAAAATGAAAAAAACAATTAAAAGAAAAATTGATTTGTGAACCTTGTTGACTTACTTTGCCAATCTCAAGCTAAAATCTGAAGGCTTTATTTGCCAATTTCAGCATTGTAAAGTACATTAGGGAATTAGGAGTAGTATTGACGCGCATAGACAATTTTTATAACTAAGATTATGTTTAAAAACATTTCCTTTTTAGAATTGATTTGATAAATAAAATTTTATATTTGAATCGAATTTAAATTTAAGAATCAAATTTAATTAATTTAAAAAATTATCAAATTTGATCATATTAATAAAAAATAAAAAAATATTATATATGAAAATAAATTTTCCAACTTAAATGAACTAACAAAATAATATTCTTATTTGAGTTGAATTTGAAATAATATAAAAATTTCAAAATTTAAGTTCTAAAATAAAATAAAATCTAATAGGTAAAATTTTATTTTAATTTTAAATATAAGAATTGATGAAAATTTTAATCAATAAGATTAAATCTTATTAAATTTATCATTCAAAAAAGAGCGTAAAAGATTTGATAATGTAAATCAAACAGCCCCTCGGGCCGGCGGATGCCATCGAAGATGGGTGCGAAACTCGCAAGATGAGGGAACCATATATCCCTACCCTTTGAGATACACACACACATATATATCAATTGATTTTTTTTCTGCTTTTGGATGACAAACCCACATCCACAGACATTCTAGCAGCAAAGGTAAGAGACCCGACAATATAAGCCTTCTTCTGCAGTAATAAGAGTGAGTTTGAGTGTAGAAAGATGGAGAAGATGCTCTGCGTGCGTGTGTGAAAGTATAATATACGCATTTTGAAAAATATAATACTTTCCTATTAGGATGAATAATCACAAGAGGGCTATTTGTCACCTACTTAACAAATAAAGAGGTTAAAGTAATTCTCAACCACTTAGGGAGAAGAAATATAAATATATATATATATATATACAAACCTAGACAAATACAACAAAGACATAGTTATTCAAAAACCAGAAGGTGGAAGGAATTATATAATTTATCCAAACATAAATTAAGGTATAGATAAGACTGCACAAATAATTGTAATTATTTGGAGTGTATACAGAAGTACTAGTAGCAGTGCACACATGTACATAACCCACCAGACTCACCGCCACAGAAACTCAATCCTGTTTCCATCTGCTCATATATTTACAGGTTATTCAGTCCCCTGATAAATATAACTAAAAATAACTAAGAGATATAATGGCACTAAAAGCAACAAACATGCTAATTAAAAAAAAAAAAAGGAACAAAAATAGAAACACCTCCACCTATGCCCTTAAAATGTTTCTTCTGGCTTCAAGAAATTGTGACACTCCAGTTGAGTCATCTCTCCACCAGCATTTGCGTCGTAACGACATCGGTAGAAACTGCATCAATAATTTTCAGCTCTGGTTATCAATTTTGGTTAAAACTTCTTCCATAAAACCATACACAGATTATACCCCAAGTTTTGAAACTGACACCCTGTTGTGCAGTCCCAGGGTCTCGTTCCCACTGAGGGAAGAACATTGCCAAAATATTTGTTTGGCAACATGGAAGAAACTGGTTTTTTTCAAGGATTTTCTTTCATCTTATGTGATTTTCTTCTTTTTTTTTCCTCCCAAAATTTGATTTTTTTTTTGGGACAAATTTTAGGCATGTTATTCACATCCATAAAAAGGGAAAAAAAATGCTTCCAAATAAGGGAATCGATGTGCGGTGCAAACAAGACAGATTTTTTGTCGAAACATGAATTCTCTTATTTTTAAGCTTTTTTTTTCACAATTTTCTTATGAATGTAAATAACACTAGTTAATAACCCATGCCTACAACACTCCTCAACTAAAACTAAACATGCATGCATTTGAAATTGAAATATATTAGCACCTTTCCCTTTTCAAAGTCATAAGACCAAAAAAAAAAACGTCATACATAAATCTGCCAAAGGAAATAACTGAAATTGAAATAACATGCATAAATCTGTCTTATGTAGCATGCTTTTAATTCATGCATGTAGCAAACTTTTAATTTATGCATAAATAACATGCATAAATCTTTTCAAAGGAAAAAATGTCATACATAAATTGAAATAACATGCATAAATCTGCCAAAGGAAAGAAGAAAATCAAATTTTGGTAGAAACAGGTCATAAGACCAAAAAAAAAAAAATAGTTTCCTCAATGTTGCCAAACAGAGCCCAAATTAAGCAGCTTCCAACATTTCAAAGTAAATCTGAGCTCCATGAATATCTTCCCCCCCTTTTTCCTCTCAAAAAGGAGGAAGAAGTAGGTAGCATAACACATTCTATAAAAACGTCATACAAAAGGTGACAAAAAAAAGACCACAATTTTAACATGATTGAGTCAAAAGACATCCAGGCTACCATCCTACAAATTCTGGTTTTTGTAGATTCATAAACTTCTAAATTCTTGAACCACTATCATAAACATGAATTCTGAGAATGATAAGTAAACCGATACATATCAATTTGATATATCAATTAGATCAGCACTCCCTTCTAAATCAGCCTCATGAAAGTAAACCTAAAAACTAGGCCTGCACAAAAGATAGTGTAAAAATCTAAAAAGTATTTTGATCAGATGAATTAAAAGTATGTTACATGTATCATTTTTCTCCATTCTGCTTGGTTAAAGGTCATTTCATCTATTAAACCATATCGAACCTTGCTTTCTTTATTATCTCTACCTATGTTATGTTAATTTTAGTCTACCCTGCCATCTCGCATTACCCACAATTTGGATATTATCACTCCTGCTAATTAACGTATCAACCAAAATCCATTGTATGTGACTAAAACACTTTAACCGATTTTCCTCTATTTATCCAATATTTGAAAACTAACCCTTTACACATTCAATATCATTGTAAATACTTGAAGACTTCTAAAAAATAAGATATCACTTTATTCTCATACTTTTTTAACATAAACCGTAGAAAATGTGTGTGTGGGTGTGTGTGAATAGAAACATGTGATAGCAAAATGACAAAAGGGGAAAAGCTCAAGTAGAAATCACACTCCACCCAAACCAAAAATTCGAGTCATCCCAACCTCATTCCCCTAATAAATAATATTAACCAATTAAAAAAAGGAACATATAATAGCAAATAATTTAATTTATACCAATAGATATTTATTTATTGCTTTTATCTTAAATTTGTTAAATCTTGTATGTGTGCATATCGTATCATCGTACTCCTTGACTATTCATCATAACAGATGCCACAACTCAACCAGCTATGACAATAGGTAGCAGGCTAACAACACAAACCATAATATATGAGTATCTGTGAAGATGCCAAGTATTCGAAACACCTTTGCAATTGCATTGTCAACTCTTCAAAAAGAGGTACTTGCAATTTTTTCTTTTTTAAAAAAAAAAGATGAAAAATTAAAAAGATTGAAGACAAATCTGACTTAATTGTTGTATGCGACTAGCTAAGCATTGGCCTGGTCCAAATGCAAGAATCTAGCACTCCGAAAATGTTTTTATAGGAAATTTTAATTAATTTCCCACAGGTGGTGCACCGCAAGTGGCAAATCTAAAGGGTCCCAAACAAGCCTCAATTTAACTAAGAACAATTTAAGTAAGATTGAACACAGGTCAAAATTATGTTTTGGATTGGTCATAAGAAGTCTTCCTCCGAATATGAACCAAAAAGTGTTGAAACCAAAATTCAGAGTTGATTTTATCTACTGATGCATTTATCTTTTGCCTTTACCTCCCATCGATGCCAATAATTACTACTGTGTCCTTCTCATGGCCAAATGCAACAATGTATTGAGAACCTTCCTGTAAGTGAAACTGAGCCAGTGACCATTCTGAGCTGAAATATTTTGGCAGCACACCTGCAAAATGGGAGCCACAGAGATATTTTAGCACCAAAAAAAAATAAATTTTATTTAACTGCAACAACCACTGCAAGTCCTATTTTTACACAAGGCTTTACTAGACATAAATTTGTCAGAAAAAATTGCTTGAGCAAATCCATGGTACTAATCTTATTAATTAAATAATGTATCTGGTAATGCCCTTGATGAGAGGGGCTAGCTCAAGTGGAAAAGTTACCCCAGACCTCTTCCCTAATAAATAATAGTTAGTTATTACAAAAACTAGTCGATGCCAATGTTGTTCAATCTTGTCAAGCATATACAAGTAATGACACAATGAAAAGGCTATGGTTCAAGGAAATAAAGTGCATGCAATTATTACTAATACAAAACAAATTAAATAAAGCACATTCCAACAATAGCATCATGAAGTACACTCTCTTTACTCTTTTAGGAAACCACATTGAGCATTTACATCATTGATTTCCTACCATATATCCTATACTTGTATGAAGTATGATAAAGAAAAAAAACCTAAATTTTAATTTAAAAACACAAAAGTGAAATTTAAAATGAACAAATGAGCCAAATATAAGATGAAAGGCTCCAACTTCGGTGCTTCCATCTTCATGCGGCAGTCTAAATCATTTATAGAGTCAACATCAAACAATCCCCCCTTTTTTTCTTGATAAGTGTAGTATGCATTTAAAAAGGTACAAAGGGGTTAACAGCCCTAAACAAAGAATGGCAAAACTATGTATGCGTCAAGGATTCCACAAAAAATCAACATCATTCAAGGACTATTCAATACCACCCAAGCATCAACTATATAAAAAGGAAATAATTTCTCTCTCAAATTACAGAACATGTACGTCAACACCACAAAAGTCCTATTCCACCTCACTCCAAATGATCCACATTAACATGCGGAGGGAACCAAAACCCAAGCCTTCTCCCTACCCATGAAAGCACCTCTCTAAAATTCCGCAAAGTCACAGAATGGCATAAGAAAAACGCAACCCACATAAAAAAGATCAATGATTAGCCACCAAACCAGAAAAAAACTAGGCACGAGAGGAAAAAATTAGTTGGACCACATCAATTATAAAAGGGCTAGCCAAAACAGCAAACGTATGTACTTTCAACCCTGGTAAGCATTCAATTAAATCAGCACACAAGCTGAAACTACTCAAATTTCGCGAGAGAAAGAAAGAAAGGAAAAAAAAAAAAACTAGTGAACTAGCATTTGTTTTCTGTTGCTCACCAAATATGAAACTTATCCAAATCAATACATGAACCAAATCAAATAAGCAATAACAAAAGTCAACAGTCATATAGCTTTTAGAATATCCGTACCATCCCCAACACTCGAAAACAATCACTCAAGGACTCTGATTCAAGTTCATAAATCCAGAATACCAAGTATTACAACTTACGAATAAGTCCACAACCATAAAGGTGATTCTTGTTATATTTATTTATTTTTTTGAGGGGTGGGGGAGTTGGGGAAATATGATAAGAGTGATTAAAAAAATAAAGGCATGTTTTTTATTGATTCAGGAGTTTATATTGAATGCAACCTATAGATGTGCACCTGAATGATGGGATTTTTGCTAGACCTAAATGAAGTTACTTTGTCTGTATCTTGGAAAGACTAAGGCTTTATGGGTCGTAGGCACACCTCTTTTACATTATTAAAGAAGTTGCTTGAATTAATTGCTTGCGCCTGGGTTTCTATATTAGGCAATAGATGTAAGAAGTCTAACATCAATTTTTATATTTCATTTACTTCTTTTCGTAAAAGTTCCAAGGCATTGCATGAGGTTCACACAAGTAACACACAAGGATGTGTAGCCCATTAAGGTGCATGAAAAGCTGAAACCTAGTAAAGACATCTTTTGCTGCCTTAATTTTGTGGTTTCCCTAGCAGCTATTTAACATGACTAATTTATAGAACCAAATCCCTCCATGTAGACTGTCAGTATCAACTTCATAAAATAGTAAGGAGCAAAGAAAACACATACAACCTTTCATAAAGGAAAGAGATGAAACAGCAGGGGGAGCGGTCAGGTTTGCTTCAGATGCACTGTGTGATCTCTCAATGCCTAATGATCCTGAATCAACCTTAAGGCTGAAGACGTGGACCGTTCCTTTATCACTTGAAACAGCTAGCCATTGCGCAGTTGAAGAGAAAGCAAGACTATAAATCTCAGCTCTATCTGCACCTCTTCTTACCTACATTAAATAATGGAAAAGTCATAAAATTCAGAACTAGCACATGCAAAAGATAGCAGAAAATTGTTGCCAAAAGAATCATACATAATATGAGAACCATCTAATTTTTACATCATGAAATGTTCCCAATTAGTTCCCAAAAAAAAAAAAAAATCAATCTTCTTAATGACAAACAATGGTGTTAGACAAATACTTTTAGGCCCTCAAAAAATGAAATAAAATACTCCCTTGGTCATAGGAATGACAAAAAGGAAGGATGAGACAACAGGCAAATACATATGTTGTTTTCGTGAACCAAAAAATAAAAACTCATAGGGCCCCAAATTTTATACATACATATTTTTTTAATAGATTAAATAAATTGAAAAAACTAATTTTTTAATGAATACCCATTCATTTTCTTCTCACTTGTTCAATCGAACCAAAAAGTAAAATAACTACTAACATTCCCTTCACAAATCCAAACTACAAACATACAATGAATGAAACACAAATAGAAATATATCACTTATCAAATAAAATAAACAAACTCAGGTTTTTTTTTTTTTTTTATGACTCAAGTGTACGGGTCATCTTGCGCACACCTCAACGAATCCTAATGACCTGAAGAGACGCGAACTAGTAATCACTGAAGAACAAACTTACTAGTTGAGCTAGCCCTAAGGGTCAACAAATTCAGTTTCTCACGCTTAAGTTTTTCCTTAAGCATCTACCACTAAAAAATTTGACTCTGTTCAATGTTCTCCAGAGGTCAAATTTATTCCATACTAATTCTTGAATCTGGTACTTACTCAATTTAAGGTAGGTAGGCACCACCACAATTCATAATACATAGAGCACGAGTATAAAAATATAGATATATGTACACATGGACAAATGTCTATACAAGTACCGTACCTCCTGAAGTAAGGAGCCATCCAAAGTATTGAAAATGCGAACCAACGTCCCTTTACTGCTGGCAGTAGCTAGAAATCGACCATCAGGAGTAAGAGCAAAGCAGACAATTCTCGAATCATGAGCCATAATAAACTTAGTCCGCTTGGAGGCGTAATGCTCAACCCTCACCTGCCCCTTCTGCAACCCAGGACACACCAACACCATCGACCCCGACTGGTGCGAAACCTCACACAGTCCCTTGGGATTCGAAATCGTCTCGATTTGATGCAACAATTTCAAGTCTGAGAAATTGTACACAAAAATCTTCTGCAACAAAACCACCACAATCCGGTCCCGCCTGAGCCGAACCGACTTCACCTCCGATCGGAACGACAGCTCGCCTATGCACCGACCCTGGTGGTCGTCCCAAATCATCACCTTATTCAAGGGGTACTGCGGCTCGGAGCCGCCGCCGACCAACGCAAGAATATTACACCGAAACAGCATCTGGACGACGCCGATTCCACCGCCATCTTGGAACTCCCGCCGGAAGATTTCACGGAAGGGATCGCAATTGTAGATTCGGAAGCCGCGGTCGGTGCCGGCAGCGAAGCAGCCGAAGTCCTGGTTGAAGGAGACGCGAAGGAGAGCGGGGGCCGGAGAGAGGGAGTGAGCGAGATTGGGGCTAGGGTTAGGGTTGGAAGCTTCGACGAAGGAGGATATGGAGGAAGCTTCGTCGGAGATATCGGAGGTGGATTGGGAGGGCATGTCGCTGATAAGCGATTGTTGTTCGTCGTCAGAGTGGCTTACGGTTTGGGGGTCGTCGTGGCGGGGAGGAGAGGAGGAAGGAGGAGAGTCGTGAGCCATGGTAGGCGTAAAAGGGATCGGGGAAGTCTTTTCAGGGCTGCGAGGGAAGAACAGGGAGGAACGAGCGAGAGGAAGAAGGTGTGCTATAAGAAAATAACCAAAAAAAAAAAAAAAAAAAAGATTGAAAAT
>JAVXUM010000036.1:13625436-13636062 GCA_035590655.1 Pouteria glomerata
GGGGCCGTCAAGTAGAGCAACAAAAATCAGCAGATCTTGTAAAACAGGAGGCAAGTCAATACCTCATATCGTGCTTTCGGGCGTGGACCAGATATTGTTGGTCCAACCCATTGATCATAGACATTAACTGAACCAAAAGCCTCCATCACAACATCTTTATCCTGAGTTTCCAACAAGTTCCCATTTTCGGTGGGAAAGCTCATTGTTGCAAGAAAAGTATTTCCATTCTCTGTGGCTGGCTCGACCTTTGGCTTGTGCTATATGTAAAAATGATAAAAAATTAAAAAAATTAATAATACTAATAAAAGAAAATGGCACAAATATGTGCAGAAACTGGAGGAAGTTACTAATGAAAAATAAGAGGAAAATACAGCATTAAGTTAGGGGGTGACTGGAAAGTTCTAAATCCTCACCATGAATTTTAATTAGAGAAATGCTGTTTATCATGGAAAATTTCACCGCATTATTTACCAGATGATTGATAGGATCATAATTAACTGCACTTTGAATAACTATAATCTAGCCAACAAAACTATAAAAAAAATCCACCCAAAAAGTAAAAAGGTGGAAGTCTCTAAATGACAAGAAGACATTATTTTTCTTTTTAATATATATAAGTAAAATTTATTTAATAGGGGAAGTGGGTTGGGATGAGTCAAACCCAAAATCTTTGCCTTTCCCAACTTCAGCTAGCCCCTTTCATCAATGAGATGACATCGCTTAGTTAAGAACTGCCTTTTGGTTACACTGCTTGCATGATCCATTTATGAGAACAGCACTAACACTAAATCATAGCACTAACGTAGAATGTTGAGGTCCAAATTGTGCTAACATGAATACATAGATAATCAAGAAACACAAAAGATGCAGCCAAAAAATGATTTCACCAAACTCACATTTATGTCCACATCTATGACAGGTTCTGAAACAAAATTGGATGCTCTTGAATACCACCCCGGGTCTTCTTCCTATTTAGAAAAAACGAAGCATATATAATCATATAAGGTTTTATAAAGTCACAGGACAGCACAAACCGGATTCACTTTGCCCAAACCTCCAGTATCTTTACAAAGAGCCGCATTGCTTCTGTGGACGCCATGTTTCCAAGCCCACTCCAGCTGCATAAAAAGAAATACCTTGTAGGACGGCAAACTCAAAAGAGTAGCAATAGATGAACAATAGTTCAAACTCAATATCACATACGGTTCGCAAAAAATGGTGTAATCTTAATGTGAAAGATCACATATTCTAAAACTGCAGCCAGCTAGGAAAGTGAAAATAACATAAAAGGAGTAAAAAATAATTTTGGTTCGTGTGCGCGTGCACATGGGTGTATGAGAGAGAGAGAGAGTATTGCAGAACAATGCTAGCAAATAAAAGTTGAGTGTGAACTAAAAAAAAAAAACAAAAAGGCTGGAAGGGGACAGTCAAGGCCATACCAAAGGTATGGGTCCGAGTCATCCTAACACTACCCACCCTAGTAAATTATTTTTACTTAGCAAAATATATATATGTGGTCCATCAAAGGATCAAATAGATATCATTCTATACTAATACCCCCAGCAAAAAGAAAGAAAAACCTAGATAACAATATGTGTCACCCCTCAATAACAACGCCAACCCCCACGCCCCAAACCAAAAAAAAAAAGGTCTAAGTTATCAAATTTGGTCATAGCCAAAATAGTAAGATAAGAACATGTCAAGAAGCTCAACAACACATAAGAGGAGGGGTCTCAACCTTAAAACCTAAGTGTTAAGGTGAGGAAAATCTATTTCTTATATGGGATAAATAAATTCTCTCCTGGGCCAATGTGGAACAACTTCTAACAGCCCTCTTACACTAGCTCGCGTTAATATAGGCACCGTGTGAACTGTGTTGAGACCCAGTTGAAAACCTATTCTAATACCATGCCAAAGAACCTCGACAACACATAAGAGGAAGGGGCTTAATCTTAAAACTTAGGTGTTAAGGTCAGAAAAGTCTCTCTTTTATACGGGAGAAATAACTTTTCTATGGACCAATGAGGGACAACTTCTAACATAATGAATCTAGACGAATAAACAAGATTTATAGACAATAGAAACTGGATATAATATGAGAGAAAACCAAGATGGTTTGATCATATTCAATGAGATTAAACCCCCTACCAAGGAAAAGTGAGATTGTACAAAAGAAGGAAAATACTATGTCATAAGATAGAATGAAACTAACATGGCTTGAAATAGAAAAGATGCAAAAGAAAATACACATGCTAGCTAATTTATTAACTAATAGGCCCTTTACATAATAGAGTGGACAAATTGGAGAAGGCCTAGTTGAGTTGAGTTGCATGAGGTAAAAGCCTAATATCTAGTACAAGACCAACAATGTTGTAAAAGAAATCCAAACAATACAACATACAAGGAAGAATTTCATTAAAAATGCTAAGAAATAAAAAGTAAATTTGCATCCTTATTATTCAGTGCAATTGAACAAATATAATGCGCCACAAAGTAAATGGTGAATCTTAATTTATTTCGCTGGTGACAGCATGTAAAAATAGCCCAATAAGTTGTATGGTTGGACCTATACAATAACAACAGATATTATTCTAATAGAAGTGTAACAAAACAAAGTTTATTCAAAAAATAAAAACCACATTGTACAAAAGAAGCTTTCTTTTTCTCTATCATCCACAAAACCTTTTAAGATGCCTCTATAACTCCATCACTAGATTCTTTACATCATATTGCCTTTGCAAGAGGTTCCACTAGGAGTGTCTTGACATCGGGTCACAAAAAAGTACCCAAAACTTTCAGTTTCTTTCATATGTTAAACGATTTATTTTTCCTATTAAATCTCAAACATATATTTTTTTCCCCAATGGCAGCAATTTTTTTTTTTTTCCTGGTAAGTGCTCAATGACAGCATTCCTAATTCTTTATGTTACTAAATCTTCAAATTTTTTATACTATAGTAAATTCAGAGTTTGCAGGTATATGTATGTTACAAAACAAATATTATATGCTTCCTGTCAAAAAGCCATAAAAATGTGGAACTTTATAAAAAAGAAATAGTCCAAAAACAAAAAATATAATTCGGGGGGAAAACAGAAAATAATCAGATTTTTAAAAATAATGGAATGATGTAAAGGAGCCGCATCCCACGTCTCACTCCTCCTCCATCACAACATAAAGACAGTCAGCAACTAGACCAATGACATATAAACTCACCATAGCTAAAGTCATTCCAGCACATGCACTATCAAGTATGATACTGAATTTTAAAACATAAGCTATTTACTAACTGCTATTTCTAAAAATTATAGTATACAAGAGCCCCAATTACAGTACCCACATAATCTAAATTCAAATATACACACACACAAATAAAATCGAATAAAAACAAAGTGTTAGGAGCATCAGATCACTGCATCACACCACGTGACCACATACCCCACTGTGAACACGCGTGCACCCCAGTGAAGGCCCCAACTATTAGTATCAACTAAGCACCACCTTAAACCATGCAATACAAGTATCTAACTAAAAGTATAACCAAAATTAGCAGTCAAATGTAGAGCTGAATAACACAAACCTTGTCCATTTACTTCCCTCAACAGGACTCCAACCTCTAGGTTTTGGATCTTTACAAGGCCCAATGGTTGCCTGCAATATCAATTATAACTCAAAACAAATAAAGCCATTGTTGTTGGTTACTCCAAATGCAAATCCCTCAAAGCAGCACAGCCAAACCATAATAAAAAATAAAATTCCAATAGAATAAAATAAAAGCAGACAGTATTCAACATCAATCTTTACTTGGTTCAACATGATATCCCAAATGACAAACAAATAAAACTACAAACAACCTCCCACGGTACGAGTTCTTCATTTTTTCTGGTGAACTGCTTAGGTGACACAAAAATCAATGGAGAAAACAAAATCTTCAATCATACAATAAATATTTCGCTAAATACACCCAGATACCCCTTAACAATAACCGAAGTTCAACTTCATTTTCACCCCAACCGACTGTAACAACATATCAACATTTTTTCAGAGTGCCAATCCCAAATTCAACAGCACAGATCTACCATAATTAAAGTCATACATTCAATCCGCTAATTCCCATACACGCAAAACAACTAACAACAGAAATCAAACCAAGTTGAAACAGATATTCACATCCCAAAACACCGGATCGAATCAAGAACGCGGCACCGAATCAAAAATTTGAGAAAAGCTCCGAAAACGCACCTGCTGGTAGAGGCCGTAGAGGATGAGAGCGACCTCGCTGGAGAATTTGGAGCTGACGACCTTGTTGGAAGAGGATGAGGAGGAGTCGGAAGATCCATCGAAGCCGGCGTAGGAGGCCGCAGCGTAGAACCTCTCCGGGTAGGCGAGGCCGGAGCTCGCTCTCGCCATAGCCATTTTGTCGCGTTCTTTCGTTCGTTTCGAGCGTTTGATTTACAGAGATCAGATCAGAAGAGGACCGTATCAAGAAAACAGAAATTACGAACGATTAACAAATGCCAAGATTTGCGCATGTGTTCGTATATGTCGATATATATATATGTATGTATATAATTGTTTGGTTACTTCTTTATTAGTGCTGAAAGTGGGGCGTACGATCACGTCTTGTTACTGCGATGCGTTTTTGGGCTTTGCAGCGCCCAAATCTCTCTCCCGACTCGATTTGGAAGTTTGCTTGGCACGTCTTGGTATCAATTTTTTTGTGTTTTTTTAATTTAACTATTATTTTTTCATTACAGCCAATATTCGCGGGTCAAGCATTATAAAATAGCTCGTAGGTATATTTTGGAGGTTATTTATTTATTTTGGGGATTTTTGCTCGCAAGGCCCAGGCTTGAATTTTAGGGCTGGAATTTGTTTCTAAATTTTCGAGAGGAGTCATTTTTAGGTCTGATTTTGTGCATAAAGAATATGTTTAAAACTCGATTGAAGTAGTGTTTGGAGTAATAAAAAACAAAAAAAATGTGATTTGAGTTATTTTTAGGCGTTTGGCATCTAGCAGAATTTTTTGGATAAGAATAATTACATTTTTATACTGTCAAAACAAAATCGTGAGAACGGTTTTCTAAATCCATTCCCACAAATTTAAAAAAATTAGTATAAAATAGCGACAATGGTATTCGTTTGAAAGTTTTTAACTCAAATAATATGATTGTCAAAAAGATTTACCCATTCGGTTAATTTTTTTTAGATTTTTTATTTTTTTAGTGAAATATTGAAGTTTTTTGAGATAAGTTATGAGTTTGTAATGCGTGCAGTGAAATAAGTTTCAGAGATTGTGAGAGATTTTCATAAATTTTTATAAATTTTTTAAATTTTTTTGCCAACCAAACGCTCCTTGAAACCTAACTCAGCTCAAGTTTTATTACAAAAGATTATATTATTACATAAGAAAAAAAAATATTTGTGCTTGTCAGAATTATACATCCCCTTTATTTTCCCTTATCAATTGCTATAATTAACTGAGATCAAGACAAAATATTGACTGTTGTTGTTGTTAAAAATACTTTGACAAACACGTAAATATATACTTTCAAATAAGCAGTAATTTTAAGACGTAATCACATGTGAGTAAAAAATATATACGCTAATAGGGTGAACCCGACCGAATAATAGTACATCACCGACCGAACAGTAAATCCTGACCGATGATAACACCCGAATGAACTCAACTAGTATTATCGATCGGACACCTATACCCGATCTCGAGTGACCGACCATATGATTGGAAGATTGGCCTGATCTTCCCATGTAAGACAAGGATGCTTACGTCGTGGTCACGTGTTTGGCCACTTTCTGATATATTTCGTGATACTCGCATGCAGGAGTGCTGCCTGCCCACTAACGGTTTTGATAACTAATTGAGTGATATCAGCATGGGGATTCGTGAGTACACGTGACGAACTCTGATTGAATAATAAGTATGATTCTATACTATTCACATATACATGATCCATGCAGGCTCAACATAGATCCATAAATGTAACCACATCCGGTACCCAGGTACACACTACTTCTACTTTACTGTTACTTTGCCGGAATACTTTCCCTGCTTTCTTGCTAACTTAAGCATCGGAGGCTCTTTGGCAGGCACCACACCGGTGTTAAGGTAGCAACTCCAGAAGACCCGGACCTGATTTGGATTATCCAGTACTCATCCGGATTCACTGTACCATCATATGTAATATTCACTCTATTTGTCTATGTAGATCTATTTTAAAGTTTAATTTTTAGCATTTTTTTATAAAAATTGTTGTTTAACATTTTTTTGTTTGATAAAATAAATAATAAATTTTAATAATTTTTGACAATTATTCGGTGTTTAGTAAAATTTTTGACAATTTTTTTATAACTTTTTATTTATTTTATAAAAATTTTGATAACTTTTAAATTAAGTAATTTATTATTGTTGAAAAAAATAGACAAAATTTGATATTTCATCAAATATCTAAATCTCACAATTTAATAAATTTATGATGAAAATTGCTCCTGCAAATGGTTCTCTATGTCAGCATTGACATAACTTATATAATTAGGACGTGTATTATCATGAACTTTCGTTCTACTGGTTAATTTGCAATAATGAACTAAGATCAAAGTAAAAGATTGATTATTATCCATTTCTCGCATGCGCCTGGTAGGTCCCACTAGCCAATATTGTCCGGTCCCCAGGCTTGGACTTGTGACCTAAGGGCACAATTAATGTTTCCCCTCTCCAGCCCATTGGGGCCTCCTGTCGACTTTGCTTCCCTTGAGAAAACGCGTTGTTGTTAGAGAGGAAGAGTAGAAGTCCTTATTAGGTACCTCAGTCCTCGACTCCTAACCAAGGTGAGACAATTGTGGTATCAACAGGCCTCCAATCGGGGACTGAGAATCGAGAGCACATGGCCCACGGTTCCCACAGACAGCGCCACTGTTGATGTCCATTTTTTGTACGCACATCGTAGGCTCTCACAAGCACAATATTATCTGCAATCCCCGGCTTGGGCTCGTTATCCGCACTCTCCAGCCTTATGGGGCCCTCAACCGGTTTTGTTCATCCCCTGTGAGGGAAAACATGTCATGCTTGGAGATGGGAGACTAAGGCCTTATTAGGTACCTCAGTCCCCGACTCATAACCAATATAGGATAATAGTGGTATCAACAAGCTCCCAGTTGGGGACTGAGAGCTAAGAACACATGGCCCACGATTCCCACAGACGGTGCTACTGTTGATATCCATTTCTCGCACGCACTCGGCAGGCCCCACTAACCGATATTGTTCGGTCCCCGGGCTTAGACTCGTGACCCAATGGCATAATTGGGGTTTCCCCTCTCCAGCCCCTCGGGCCCCCTGCCGGCTTTGCTTCTCTTAGAAAAATGCGTCATTGCTAGAGAGGAATGATAGATATTCTTATTAGGTGCATTAGTCCCCGACTTCTAACCAATGTGGGACAATAGTGGTATCAACAGAGCTCCAGTCAGGGATTGAGAGCCGAAACCACATGGCTCACGGTTCTCACAGACGGCGGCACTGTCGATGTCCATTTCTCACACGCACCCAGCAGGGCCCACTAGCTGATATTGTCTGATCCCCGAGCTTGGGCTCGTTTCCCAATGGCACAATTGGGGTTTTCCTTCTCCAGCCTCATTGGAGGCTCTGGCCCGCTTTGCTTCCCTTGGGAAAACGTATCATTGCTAGAGAGGAAGGATAGAGGCCCTTATTAGGTGCCTCAGTTCCCGACTCCTAACCGATGTGGGACAATAGTGGTATCAACATATAATATTCGAGTTTACTTGTAATATTTATAAAATCAAAAATTTTTTAAATACTTTTTTGATATCTTAGGTTATTCGGATTAGTTTCATGCACCTTGACTAATTTTTGAGATAAAAATTTTTTAAATACAATTAGCTTAATTGAAAGACATTTTAAAAAATAGTATAAAGACATCTACAAATTAATTTCATCAATAAAAAGCTTTGCTAAAATAATTTTATTAATTGGACAAATGTGCTAGTGTCGGCTTTATATATATACTGGTACAGGCACAAACAATAAATATCTATACAACTATTATACTAATTATATATTTTTCTTAAATATTCAACATCTATTTCGTTCGGTCTCTACAAAAATTGAAATCAACTTCATTTATTTATCTATACTATCATACAAAGAGAGTACTGAAGATACTTGGCAAAACTTAAAAATTAATGAAATCTCAATTTTAATAAAAAATTTTGCCTTATTCATTAATATTGCTCAACTCTGTATAACTATTAATACTTTTTACAGAAATAAAAAGAATTTTTAAATAATTATTATTTAATTAAATAAATTTAATCTTGTATTTTTAATATTTTTTAAATGCCATTTTTACCGGCTACTACTATTATATTTTTTTTATCTTTTTAAATATCACTTAATTATAAATAATTTATTTAAATATTTTTAAAATTAGTTATCTAATTTTTTACTCGTGTTTTAATAAGTTTATTTTAAATTTATTTAAAATTAAAAAACATATATTTACTTAAAAAATAAAACACGAGTGCCCACCTCTAATTTTTAATGCGATAGATATTGAAACTTGGTAAAATTTAAATTTAGGGGGTGTTTGGTGCAAAAAATTTTACTTAAAAATTTTTAAAAATTTATTTTACTGCACGAATTATGAAATCAAAAACTATCTCATTTTATCTCACTTTTTATTATATCAAATACCCTTTTAAACTATTTTAAGTAGGGAGTGCCTTGGGTTTTCAAACCGCGGTTTAATTAAAAAATCACACCGGTTTTTAATGTTTGACGAACCCAACCAGATCAGAGTAGTCATCTGAACCGCTCGATCCAGGGCATAAAATACTTTGGACTTGTGCTGATACGGTCGGCTTCAACGGTGGAAAGCAATAAAACGACGGCACCGAACGACCTTCTCTCTTCTCTCACAAGCACCCCAGTATTCCCTGATTACCAGGTCTCTCTCTCTACTATCTATCTCCGCAACTAGCGATGTCAACGGTGGTTCTGTTATAGATTATGTAGTTTATTGTTCTGATCGTGGTTCGTTTTGAGTCATAAGCTTCCAGTTCATCAGTATTTTTGGATCACAACGGTATAAAATTTTCAGTGGTAGTTCTGTACATTCAAGTATGTGCTGTTGTTGCCACTTGGAGTTCGAATTGATCTTAGCATGCATTCTGGGTAAGAAATTGAACTCTTTCTTTTCCGACGAAATTCAAGATTGTGAATCACCCACTGGAATTCGGGTCCAATCAAAATCTATCGCTCTTTTGTATTACATACATCTCCAAGTCATGGAACATCTTTGCTTCAAAGAAATGAGGAAGACCATTCTGTCATCTCATTGGATTGATAAATGCGTTGATGTTTTTTGTACGTTCATACAACTATATACTGGTCACAAATTATCATCATCCACCTCGGAAGGATTTGCATTTTTTTTTTCTTCTCTTGAAAAATTTGTCTTGTGGATGTCTTTCCCATTTGTTGTGTATTTAACGTCAATAAATCAAAGAGCCAGATTTTATTTTATCATTAGCAATTCACTAAAATTCCTATCCCCGTAGAAAGTGCTCACAAAATCACAAATCAATTCATATCAGTAACAATTCACCAAGTTTCTTGATTGGTGTTTCGTATGCTGGTGAAGGAGGTGGTTGAAACCCCAAATTTTGACATTTGCCTTCGTAGTTGATTGGAAAAATCTTGTGATTTGCTGATTTGAGCAAAAGGGAAGTTCTATTTCAAAGTTGAAATAGAAGCAGCTCTATAGATTTGGGCGTTTTTGATCTGAGAAATTCTTTAGGACTTGGCTTTTTTATTGTTAAATTACTGAAAAAGGACACTACTAGAATGGAAAAGCAATAATAAAAGAGATGTCTTAGAGATATGTTTAGTATATTAGTAACAGGTAGGGGAAGTTTCGTAAGGGGGGCCAATCTATGCATATAAAATTTAGTTGGAAAAACCTATATAACTAATGGAAATTTGTAACTTTTTTTGCACCACGCCCCCGCCCCCCGGGGGGGGGGGGTTGGGCACTATCCCAATATCCCTTCATCCCTGCCTGTTGTGCAGGTGTTCCTTGTAGAGTTGCTCGCAATTATGTGGGTTTTTGCTTTCTGATTTCTTAAGCACCTACCTGTTGTTGATTATGACACACCTTTGATTATTATGGCTTGTATTTTTTTGGGTTACATATTTCCAGGTTGAACTGGGTGTATAAATTTGCATGTTTAAGGCTTCCATCAAATAAATAATCCCAATGGATCATCCACGATCAACCTCTGGGACTGGTGATGATAATGTTGGGATTCCCGATGATTTGCGTTGTAAGAGGTCGGATGGGAAACAATGGAGATGCACCGCCATGTCTATGCCGGATAAAACAGTTTGTGAGAAGCACTACATCCAAGCGAAGAAGAGGGCTGCAAATTCTGCATTGAGAGCCAGTCTGAAGAAAGCGAAAAGGAAATCCTTGGGGGAAAGTGATATTTACTCGGAAAGCAAGAGTGATGATATGGAAATGCCACTTATTAATGCAAAAGTTGGGGAGTATCCTGCTTCAGTATCAGGGAAGAAGTATAAGGAAAAAGTGCCAAAAC
>JAVXUM010000036.1:13636241-13647229 GCA_035590655.1 Pouteria glomerata
GCTATGACGGTAAGTTGTATTGTAATATTTTTTTGGTTAGTAAATATTATTTTTGAGTTGAAGGGGATTTGGTGCCGGGTGCCTTTTCCACTTGAGCTTGGCCTTGTTGTCATGTTGTATTGTAGTATTGTAATTTAGATTTCTGTTGGTCACGCTATTCTTGTAATTGACATTCTAGATACCACAACCATGCCAATGGTAAAAGATTTTATCAAGAAGTGGACACAAGTATAAACTATCCAAGGGGCAAGGGGGTCCTCTAGAAAATTGCATTCAGAAAAGCCATTTCTGGATGTGTTTTTCTAATGCATATTTACCCACTTCTAGAAAATGTTACTATATTCTTTCGTTCCTGGTATTTTTTGTTTCTCGTGTTTAACATTACAGCACATATAATCGCAAATTTCGCTTAATGGCACTGATGAACAGTAATGGACAACTTGTTACCCATGAAATATACAGGTACTTGAATTAATAATTGAATAAGTTAAGAAAGGAGATAACTGCCTTTTAGGTTATTTTCATTCAATTTAGAAACAGTTCATCTAGACTGACTTTTGAAGGTTTTCAGTAATTACTTATTTGTAATCTTACCTTAAATTGAGGCAAAAAACATTACACGTAAAAAAGAGAGACTAAAAATGCACAATAAATGTTAGGGGTAGTGCCATCGTTATAGTTCTATATGTAGATATGCTGTATATATACACAGATATCAAATCCTAAGATTGGATCGATATAATCATCAGATTGCTTCTATTGTCAGCTATATTTTTTTTGAGGTAGCAACAGCAAGTATACCGATCTATATTCTCCTCCTCTGTTTATGTTTTCTTTGTTCCAGTAGTCACCATTTCAGTACACTGATAGACAGTCCTCTCCTCTGTTTGTGTTTTCTGCCTTCCAAATGGCTTCTTCTTTTCAGGAAACCTCAGGTGGAAACTCAGTTTCGTCTGATGACACTGGTGGGCAAACATGCCATCAATGTCGGCGGAATGATAGAGACAAAGTTATTTGGTGCCACAGGTGTGAGAGGAGAGGATACTGCGGTAGCTGCATATCTACTTGGTGAGATTGACAATTCAGTCAAAAATTTGTGTCTCCAATCTGCCATTTTGGTGACCATACACGTTTCGCTTTTTAGGTACTCTGGTATCCCGTTGGAAGAGATCCAGAGGGGTTGTCCTGCATGTCGCGGTACATGTATTTGCAAGGTCTGCTTACGAGGAGATAATTTGATAAAGGTACTCATGTCTTTTAAGTACGGGCTTCTGTTGAATTCTTTGTTATCTCCCCTTTTAATATTGTGAAAAATATATTGCTAATTTGGTTGATGTAAGATCTGGAATGTTTGAGTTGAGTTGAGTTGTTTGATCTTGAATTTTTGACATATTATTGTAAAATTGTTCTGTGTATCAGGTCCGTATAAGGGAGATACCTGTCCAGGACAAGCTGCAGTATCTTCATTGCCTCTTGTCATCAGTTCTTCCTGTAGTTAAGCAGATCCATCATGAACAGTGCTTTGAAGTGGAGCTTGAAAGAAAGCTTCGAGGTAAGAATGTTTTTGATTTTTAATATCATATTGGAGTTTAAAGGTGTCTACATTTAATGTGGATACTGAAGTGAGCTGTATCTTTTTCTCCAGGTAATGAAATAGATCTTCCCAGGACAAAGTTGAATGCAGATGAGCAGATGTGCTGGTACCCTTTATGAGATTTGTTTTGCCATTTGTATTTAGTTGTGTTTGTGTACACAATCTCACTCTCTCTCTCTCTCTCTCTTTCTCTCTCTAATTTTTCATGATGAAGATTGAAGATCCAGTTGATTTGATTTTGTTGTGGACGCATCGTATGTACTTATGACATTGTTTATGTTGTGTTTCTTTCAGTGATTGCTGTAGGATACCCATTATTGATTATCATCGGCACTGTGTGAATTGCTCTTATGATTTATGCCTTAGTTGCTGCCAAGATCTTAGGGAAGCATCTATGCTTGGTGTCAAAGTAGATTTGGAAAATCAGAGTACTGGGAGAGCTGATCACAAAATAAATGTTACTGAGCAAGTTAAACCCTCCAAATTTAGGTTGAAGTTATTGGATAAGTTCTCTAATTGGAAAGCCAACAGCAATGGTAGTATTCCATGCCCACCAAAGGAGTATGGCGGTTGTGGTTGCTTGTCATTGACCCTAAAACGAATCTTTAAGATGAATTGGGTTGCAAAACTAGTAAAAAATTCTGAGGAAATGGTTAGTGCCTGTAAGGTTTATGATGCTGGCAGTCCACAAGAAACGGAGTTTAACTCTAGGCTCTGCCAATATGCGCAGAGAGAGAACACCATTTACAATTTCTTGTACTGTCCAACTTTGGAAGATATAAAAGTTGAAGGAATTGGAGAGTTTAGAAAGCACTGGACCCAAGGCGAACCTGTTATTGTTAAGGATGTTTGTGATGGCTTGTCAATGGCAAGCTGGGATCCCATGGCTATATGGAGAGGAATTCGAGAGACAGCAGAAGAGAAAATGAAGGATGACAACAGAACTGTGAAGGCAATAGATTGCATCGACTTTTCTGAGGTAGACTTCTTAAAAGTCCATTTTATGTAATGGATAAAACTGACTTCCGATTGATTATGTTTTGTTTATTGTTCATCAATTCCTTCTGGATCACATTTGTTATACCTCTTTCGTATTATGGGGTTGCTAATTTTTTGTTATTCCATGCCGCATATGCTGATATTGGCCTCCTGTGACTGGATACATTGTCAGGTTAGTATTGAGCTTGGTCAGTTCATCAAAGGATACTCAGATGGTCGAATTCATGACAATGGCTGGCCACAAATGTTAAAATTGAAGGATTGGCCTTCTCCCAGTGCTTCTGAAGAGTTTTTGTTGTATCAGAGACCTGACTTTATTAGTAAATTGCCATTGCTTGAATACATCCATTCCAAGTTGGGTATATTAAATGTTGCTGCAAAACTGCCTCATTATTCCCTTCAAAATGACGTGGGCCCTAAGATTTTTATTTCTTATGGGATGCATGAGGAACTTGGTAGGGGTGATTCAGTGACCAATCTCCATTTCAGTATGCGTGACATGGTAAATTCCTTATTACCTGCTAGCACCATAGTTTAAGAAATATATTCCTTAGTTATTGCATCCGATGTGATATAATGAGTGGTACTTTTGCAATTTTATCTTCTACCTATGCTATGCTTCCTCTGTCTGTCATTATTTTTTAAAATTCAATAGTGAATTAAAGGAGTAGAAATTGTAGACCCCCCTGGCGGGCCCCCAATTTATGGGCATTTACAATTTTACAGTTAAAATTTTGAATATTCTATTTTTTTGGGTTAATATTTTGAATTATAGAGTGGTTTTGGAGCAGCAGTAAGGTTCTTCCATTGAAAAGGGGGTCATGGGTTAATCAACTTCTTTTCTAGCAAAGGGAAGGTTGTTTATATCTGACCCTTTCCAGAGTCTAGACCGTACAATGCGAGAGCCTTGTGCATTGGGTTTGCCCATTTTTTTATTGATTTATCATGGTATTGCATTTCAAACTTATATATTTTAACAAGAAACAATCTAAGGAACTGAATTTTGTATAAGCCCATATCTTCATTTTGCATCTTGAATGATTCATTGAATTGCTACCTTCTAGTCATAATTGAACCGTGTGCAGCCCTTTGAAAATGTGCCATCTTTAACTAAATGACCCTGAATGAATTTGTTTGCTCCACCCCCTGGGGTGGCTGGTGACCTCTTGCCTTAATGTGCTATGCTAAGTAGTGGAATAATTTGTATGTCTCTGGCACTCTGGCATTGTGATCAGGTATACGTTTTGGTGCATACATGTGAAGTAAAGCTAAAAGGTTGGCAGAGGACTAAGATTGAGAAGATACAGAAAACCTTCGAGGAAGCTGAGGCAAAACGATCACCAGGAGGAGCACAAAGTAGTTTGGATGATAAAGGACCAACTAATTTATCACTTGGCGTTCAGGATAGACAAAATGAATATGAGGCTAACATAGATGCAAATACAGATGAGGGAATGGATAATCATGGAATAGAAACTACTACAACTCTTGAACAGAAAACGGTTAATTGTAAAGAATTGAACGGATCTAGTGGAGGTATATTTGAAGAGACTCATCCAGGAGCTCTCTGGGATGTTTTCCGTCGACAGGATGTTCCAAAGTTGGTTGAGTATTTGAGAGTTTACTGGAAGAACTTTGGGACGACTGAAAGTCTAATAAATGAATGTGTAAGTTTAATGGATATTTTCTAGTAATTCCAAATTTCTGATATGTTTTTACTAGATACTATTGATTTGTGTTTTATTGGATCTTGCTGATTCTACTTCTTGGATCCCAGGCAACGTGGCCTCTACATGATGCAGAAATATTTCTGAATGGGCATCATAAGAGAAAATTGAAGGAAGAATTTGGTAAGGGAAAATTTTGGGCCCTGAGTTCTGACCCTTCTGTGTACACATTTAGTATACTGTTCATGTAGAGAATATTTGTTTTTTGACTTATTCTTGCTGTAGACAAATGTTTAGTTCTAGTATTTTTTGGCCTTATATTAGTAACATTGAAGGAAAAAAATCCTGGAAATTAACTAATGGTTAGTTCACATGGCCAAAGGTCAGCGGATTCAATTCAGAAATACTTGATGTTTACTAAATCCCAATTCACAATTGAATATGTGTTTTTTGATTATGGAAAATCAAATAAAATTTGTGTTCTGTCTCAGGAGTAGAGCCATGGTCATTTCAACAGCATTTAGGGGAAGCTGTATTCATCCCTGCTGGATGTCCCTTCCAAGTCAGGAATCTTCAGGTGATTCATTGTAGATTAAGTTCATAATTTTGAACCTTCACTATAAATTGATGTTACATTTATCAACTGTGGCTGGGGGGCGATATGCAGTAAATTTCTTGGAGATTCCAGTGCAATCGATCTTACTTGGAGCCCTACATATGTCGTATCATGGAAATTGTACTTTAATTTTGTCATAACCTTAGCCTGGAGCTGGAGATGTGTTGTGATATGTGGTTTATATTTAAACTGGAGAATTAGGAAGGAACGAGGAGTTTCTGGAGTGGAGTGGAGTGTAGGAAACTCCTCCATAGGGGTACATGGTATGAGTATTTTGGTCTTATTGACAGGGTTATGGTTTTTTAGTGTATATATATATATATGCTCTATTGTATTATGTAACCATATGAGGGATTTTGAAATTAATATGAAATATTCCAGCCGTCGTGAACGTAGGCAATCTTACTGAACCACGTAAATTCTGTGTGTTGATTTCTTTTTACTTTCTTTGTTCATATTTGCACAACAAGGTGCCATTCGCACCCCCCTTTTTCCTGGTATTAGACGATTAGTTAGATTAATGCTATTTGAATCATTTGTGTGGCAAGTAATGCTGGTTGTGTTGCTGTAAATGCTGTTTGCTTTGACCTTTCAGCTCTATGTATCTAAAAGGGTTTTTCTTAAAGAGTATTTCTTTTTAGGCCCGTGATTCATTATCTGAGGACAGCCATGTGTTGGGCAGCATGTTGGAGATGTGGACATCCTATCCACATTACATCTAAGCCCTTCCCTTTGTAGTTTGAGTTGCAACAACTTACTGGCACACTTTAGTATCTTGGTCTTGTACCTGAGAATCTGAGACATAATGGGGTACCTCCATAACTCATGAACCAAAATACGAATGAGATCTGTTTCTCTTTAACTTGGTAGTTTACGGCCTAGGAAGCATGGCAAGTCCATCTCAGTGCACAACAGGATTATTGGTTAAACTACACCTTAGAATGTAGAATATTTATTGATTCAAATCAGGAGAACAACCTCTTTTATATATTAAGACTGCTTATATTTGACTTTCTTCATGCCCCATGGTAGTTGGAGTCTCTTGCAATGAGTCGACCTTAAGTTTATTTTTCAGCAATTACAATAATTTTCATCCCAGTTACAAGATTTCTTATGGGACTATCACCAGCTGTTGAAATGATTTGTAGTTGGTTCCCTTTGTACTTGTAAAGACTTTTGGACATTCAAAGCTTGTTTTAAGAGAGAGAAAATTTACACTAGGCCCTAAAGAGGGTATTTTTTATTTTAATCCAACTCAGTGCCATATGTTTTGTTGTTCATTTTATTTAGTGTTCTTATTCTTCTTTAATTTATTCTGCTAGCCATGCATTATAGGCAGGCGGGCAATCTATGCCTCTTTGTGAAACCCCAGGGATCAGTGTAGTCAGTTTACACTAATTTTAATCCTCATTTAGATAATCAAGTCATTACTATGCTGATATTTTTCTATTAATTTTCGTTTGGGGCTTGTAAAAACTAAAAAGTCATTTGTTACAGAGTCCCATTTGCAGTGCTTGTGTGAAACATCCTTCCTCGTGAAGAGTTCTTCCCTTGGATGGATATCGCAGTAAATTTTCTGCAAGTGGCAAGCATTGTGGGGCTCTAACTGTACCCAAAAGAAATAAATAAATAAATAAACAAAATAAGAAGAATAATATTGAAGTCCATTGAAAATATCTTCATTCGTTTGCAAATGATTACTCTTGTGATTGCTTGTTTACAGCTGTCTGGTAAAATTTTATTTTCCTTGTAAATTTCCAGTCCACTGTTCAGTTAGGGCTTGATTTTTTGTTTCCCGAAAGTCTGGAAGAGGCTGTAAAGTTAGCTGAAGAAATACGCATTCTTCCAAATGACCATGATGCAAAGCTTCAGATGTTGGAGGTCAGGCGAAGGAAATTTTCCTTAGAAGTACTCAGTGCCTTCTTTATCTTTGTCACTGATGTTCTTGCTCTCTCTCCATCCCCTTTTCTTTCCTTTTGTTTCTCGTCCTTTGTTTAGGTATATGGCCCTGTTTTTCTTGTTGCAGTCTCTTATAGTCAAAGTGGCTTCTGGTGCAGGTTGGGAAGATATCACTCTACGCTGCAAGTTCAGCTATTAAGGAAGTCCAGAAGGTGGTTCTGGATCCCAAGTAAGCAAATATGACCCTTATTTTTAGTGTTTATGCTTTTTTAGAAAAAAGGTATTAATAGCTGCCTTTATAGCCCCGTGCTAGAGGTGAAAATCACTAATACCCTGAATTTTAAAAACCTATATTGAACTACTTGTATTTCAAACTAAAGTAACACCATTAAAAATTTATCAAAGATAATGGTTTTGGCTTTTAATTACTTTAAAAAAAATACTTTCACACCCAGTGCACTTCATATTCGCTGCACTTACACCCCTGATTATATTTGACTTTCAATGGGTATTTTTGTCTTTTCACGTAAGAATTTTAAGTACAAGGGGTAAATGTAAATTTCTTAAGTTCTGGGGGGTGTTGGTGTTGGCGAATTTCACCTTTGGTACAGGATGCATAAAAAGCGACACTTGACATTTTTTTCTCTCTCTTAAATTTTAAGACTTTCTATTTACAACTCTCATTATCGTTGTTATATTTCCAACTTCATAAGGCTACATGTTGAAATATAATTCGTCTTTTGAAAACTTGGGGAGTGCAGCTTGCACGCTGGGCTTAAAAACTACTAGAACCTTCCTACGGAATTATTCCACTGTTTCTCTGTGCATTTCTTGTCCAATCAAGGAGGACTCCTATTTGATTTTATTCTTTTTTAGCCTTTCTTTCCCTTTTGTAATTGGTATGTCAATTAAAGGCAGTCTCATTTGGTCACCTTTCTGCTGCAGACTGGGGGCAGAGCTAGGATTCGAGGATCCTAATTTGACTGCGATGGTTTCAGACAACTTGGAGCAGATGGTTAAGCGGAGACACATTACTTGTGGCGGCTGAATTGGTTGGTATGTACAGAACTCGTAATTTTCAAGTAGGGGTGAGAGGTTGCCTGTTGTTGTAGTTTACTGTTAAGTTATCACGCAGTAGTATTCTGTACTTGTGTAAATGTTGCTGTCTATGTGGAGGCTTTTATGCCCTTTTTAGGATTCAACAGTTCTCTTTCTGTTTGTTTTGATCTCTTCTATGAGTTTTAGATATGTATATTCCGAGTTGATACTTCCTTCTCGACGGCAAAAGTGTGAAAAAAAAAAAAAAAAATTGTTCTTGTCAATGCATTTTCAAGCCGATCCGGAATCTAGAATTCTGAAAGCAGCAGCTCTACGTGCGGTCGTCTAATAGCAATTGTACTAGTACAACTGTTCATTTTGAAAGCCAGTTGTGTGATCCCAGCTGTTCATTTCGTGAGTGCAGGTATCTTTTGAAAATCTAAATTTTAGTAATTTTTAGTATTTTTTTTGGGTCCAATGTTATTAGTTATAATTTTTGGGTGCATTTAAAAAAGCAAAGCAAAGCAAAGCAGCAATTTCTAGCAACTTTTGAGTGTTTGGTAAGATTTTTAGTAATTTTTTTTATAACTTTTATTAATTTTTAGTAACTTTTAAATTGAGCAAATTATTGTAACTGAGTAGAAAAAGAACAAAAATTAGTGTTTCGTCAAATATTTAAAAAGCAATTTTTGATGGTTTTTTTTTTTTTGGGCTGATTTTTGTTTCTCCAAACGGGGCGGTAGCCACAACTGCATGTACGTGTGGAATTCCTCTTGCCGGCATTCGTCATAAGAGGACGACCACGTTGGTTTTGAGTCCAAAAATTTTTAAAATGCATCATGTGATTGGGCTGGTTCCTGGACCCCATCGTAATTGACTCATGGACACCTCTAATGTAAACTTGTGGCAATAAAAGGGCTGTTTGGAGAGTTTGATCAAAATTTGTAAGATTTGACTCATGGACGATTCTAATTTAAACTTGTTGCAATTAAAGGGCTGTTTGGAGAGTTTAATCAAAATTTGTTTTGGTTTTATTTATTTCGTTCTGATAACTAATAATATTAATAATATAAAAAAAAAGGATGAAATCATTTTCTAATTACTAGCAGGGGTAGTTCACTTCACACGTCACAGACCAGCAAGGGGCGGATTTAGCATCGGGGGGAGTCGCCCACTGGTTGGAAAGTTTGAATATATTTTGTATAAATTTTTTTATTTTTTAATATATAATATATAAAACTGTTCCTACTAAATTTAAAATTTGTCAAATTAAATACATTTGATAATTTTTTTACCGTCAAATTAATTAAAATTTGTCATTTTTTTTACTCGATAACAGTAATTTTTTCAACTCAAAAATTATCAAAAGTTTGTTAAAAATTTTACTAAATACTAAAAAATTGTAAAAAAAAATATTAAAAATTACTATTTGTTTAACTAAAATGCACCGAAAATTATAACTAATAGTTTTTGATAAAAAATATCAAAAATTATTAGAATTTGTACTTTTTAAATGGTAGTTAAAATTTGTCATTTAAAAATTTGTAATATTTATTTTTATTTAATTTTATCCTCACTCAACAAAATTTTAGGACCCGCCCAGCAACACATGGGCTTGGCAGGCCCAATTGAGCGTGCTCGACATTTTCGGGGCTGCAACAATGGAGAAGGTTCTTACCTTCTGGTCAACCCAAACAAGCTGATCTTCCTTTGCTGGATCAGGCTTCATGGAGAAGGACAAGTGGCATTCGTAAGGATTTGGGTTGAGACATGTGGTGGCAATCTACCATGCCTCCACATGCCAAGGGTGGCTCGCTCCCTATAACCTCCCAAGCATGTGTAAAAAAAAAAAAAAAAAAAAAAAAAGTTTGAGCTCTAGAGAGGGAAAAAATAACGTCTTTCACTGTGGAAGATGTACCTCGTGATGACAAAAACAAAACCCTTCTCCAATATTATTGTTTGTCAATCAAGAGGTATTAACAAATTAATAAGAATATTGAAGACAGCCTATTCATAGAAAATCAGCAATTCACCCTAAATCATTGAATTAGATGACCAAGCTGCAAAACGCACAACAAAATGTCAAATAACAAATGTGAGTAGCGGTGTGGAAATAGGTTGGGTGGCTCGCCTCTTTATCTCTGGGTTAGGGCTTGGGTCAGCATGGCCCAGCCCGAGACCCGACCCAGCCCAACCCACGCCCCGCACCCCTCTCCCCTTCCCATGTGGACTCCCACACCGGATTATCCCCCTCAGCAGTCAGTGATCGTTGGGCGAGGGGGTGGAATTTTTTTTTTTTTTACTTTTCATTTGACCATTCTTTTTTTTTTTCTCCCCTTTTGACCGTTCTGGTGCAATGATTGTTGGCTGCCCCTAACAGTTCAATATTTTATATAATTATAAAATTTTCCCCCAATAAATTACAAAATCGCTTCCAACCTTCCATTATAAATACCCCACAAACATATTCATTCAAACTTACAAAAAATTAACAAATTCGTTTTCAAATTTCTATACTATCAAATTACCAACTCTCAAGTGTGCTATTCAATTATGCTCAAGTGCATCTAATTCTATCAAATTTGAAGTCAAGATGTAAAGATCAAGTGCTTCAAACCTTCAAATTATTCGAAGTTAGTATTTAATTATTGTTTATTTGTATACATATATATTTTTTTTAATTTGCATACTTTAATTTTTTCATCAAATTATTTTTTCTAAATGGATCCTAGAGACACCCATTTTTTTGATTTGGAGGATGGGAACTCAATATCTTTCCTCCCTTAAGAACAAATGAAACAATTTGCATCGCAACAAATACCAACACCTGCTACCACAAGTGATGATGTTGGTGCATCATCTTCTCGCCATACCCAACAGTATGGCTCTTAAAAAGTATGGGACTTTTTTACCAAAATTCAATGGGATGATCAAATGCATAAGGCTAAATATAATATTTGTGAAAATTTATTAGATAGTACAAATACTTTTGAAATTGGTCACTTAAAAAGACATTTAAATAAAAAATACCGACACGATCCCCGTATCAATTCTGTAATTAATTAATATTTTTCACAAACTACACAAACTCAATTAGGTAATGAAGTGCGTAATTTAAATATTTTTTCTTATGACCCTATAAGAACGCAAAATAATTTAGTTAGATATATTGTTA
>JAVXUM010000036.1:13696045-13716479 GCA_035590655.1 Pouteria glomerata
TCTGGATTCTCACGGACGCTCGACAAGCCTGGCCTGATTCTCTTGATCAACGCCTGGCCCGTAATTGTATCGAGTGCTGGTTTTATGCATATTCGTTTTCCACCAACACTACTGTTGTTAGCTTTGTTGTTCACATATTGGCTGTCTTTATCTGAGCAAGCATAGCTGTTCCGATCCATAGTGAAAATATGGGCGCGCGTGCCAGTACTTCCGCAATCGACCACTACCGCATATTCATTGGTATTGGTTTGTGGTGAGGAATTGTTCATTTGTGGAGTGTTGTTGCTGTGTTCTTGGCCAATTGTTGTGTTGCTCGCAACAACTTGTTGTTCGGCCGACAGACTCATAAGTAGATGGAAAACTTGGAACAAGTGAGCCAAAACCTGTTTGTGACAGAGAATTTTGGACTTCATAGTTGCACTCTCTTGAAATCAGGTCCTAGGCACACCAAACTCGACAACTTAAACGAGCTCAATGCTCAGTTGCGAACAGACGTGAGATCTCTTGGTCAATCCATAGGGTATTTTTCGTCTGAACAAAGAGTGAGCAATATTGAGTTATGTCAATTTAGAGAATTTCTCTAGTCAATGTTTATTGCTCGCTCGTTCAAGGTTCGTATCATCATCGTCATCGTGCTCATAACTACGGATGGCACACAACTAGATTATCGAACGTCACATAGCTAATCATAAGCTGGCTAATGCCATTCAGTAGTACAACTTGCGTAACAATTGATTAAATATGCAACGAGTTGTTTCCTCTGTCTCAAATATTCATGAGCAGGTGAGTCACTACAGGGCTCCATCAACAGAGTGATGAGTCTAATCATCAACAGCATCACAAATGTCACGAATCGAATGAAATGAAACTAGAAGCATAAACGATTACCAATCACAAGACAATTTAAAGATTTTGCGACGCTTTCTCAGAAGTTATCATGGAAGATGGCTTCGGCGAACTCGACTTACAACCAGGTGACAAGAATCATGATCGCTCGGGTGCGGTGCGGATGTGTGGGGGCGGAATTGCGTTTCGTCCCCGCGCGCTGCTCAGAAAATCGAATCAGCTGCAGCAGCTGCACAAAAAAGGCCACGAGGTTGGTCATAATTGACAACAATGTTTTGTTATTATTTTCCATTATCGTCTCTAGCAAATCCATTTAATTCTATTTGATGTGCTAATATTTTATTTACTGATAATATAGTAAAATTTATTTATTAATAATATAAAAGTATAGTAATACAATATATATTTTTTTATTTCCTCTCAATTTATAAATAAAAAAATAATTATATTTTCTCCCTCAAACTTATAAATAAATAAAAAAATTACTATCATTTCTCTTCTCTTCTCTTCTCTCTCCTCTTAATTAATGTTTTCTTTCGCCTCTTTTTCTCTTCGCAACTCAGAAACAGAGCTTGACTGCTGATGATTTGTTCAGTAATTTGTGCCCATAACACTTCTTAGACTTTCTTTTTCAATTTATTTTTTTTCCACTTTTTATGAATTTTTCCTTTTTTTGCATTTTCATTCAGAATGTAAATGATGCCCCCAGTTAAACGTTGATATTTAATTATTTCTCAATTCCTTTTTTATCTGGTATTTTAAACCTTTTTTTTTTAGATAATTCAAAACTCCATCGATTTATTTTAATCCTTAATGGACCGTGTAATCAATGAATATATCTAAAAATATGTACCATCTCTCTCACATAATTTCGTAAGAGATTCGAACCCTGGTGGATGTTGTAGAGAATAAACTTACGTGCCACCTGAATTGAGCTCCCGAAATTTATTTTGGACCTTAGTTGTTTTAGACAAGCAACGTTAATTTGCATGGACCCACATTCACACGTATGAATAATTGAATATTATTCGTTTAACCAATGATTTTATTTTTTTAATTTCAAAATTTTAAATCTCTTTCTGTCTCATCTTTTAGATCTCTTAGAATTGTTACATCCTATGATTGTAACTATGAAATCTCAGTTGTTAAATATACAAATATTTCGTGCAGTTGCACAGTCGCATTCACCTCTTATAACGAATGAAAGAATTTTTAAGTTAGAATTGATTTTTAGATTCTTATCAAAATCTACTCAACGAGTAAAAATATTTTAATTTTAAACATTAGATAAAATCTCACATGAAATCAAGATTGAAAATGTAAATTTAACTTTTAAATTTATTTTTCAATTTCAGTAACTCATAATCTGTCCGTGACTAATTAAAGTTTTCAATTTTAGATTATCCGTACATGGAGGTTTTAAATGTAATATTTGTATCTTAAATATATTAATTATGATGTTGAAGCCCATCATATTAGTTGTGGATGCAGAATGTGCTTGGTTGACCGAGGGCAGTTGCAAAGAACATGGAGAATCACCACAAGCAAAGCTGATGATCTTGGACAAGGCCATTTCTGAGGTCCAGAAGCTTCTCAGCTGTTCGCAAATCACTACAATATTTACCCCAGAGCAGTGTCTTATGATTTCATCGTATCCTAATTAAAATAGCTTGCACGTTCACCTCATAACAATGTCTTAAACCCTCTTTTTTCGAAGTCAAGTACTCAAACTATGCTAACTAACCGCGCTTTCTATGTATAAGTAGATTTTCTTTTAACTGTTGGATTGCTATAGATGTGCTTCCTTTTTGGTAAGTCCCCCCCACTTTGCCAACTATGCAAATCAACTCTATGAAAAGTTTGTGGGAGCTGTGCGAGGCAGCATTGTTTCAGTGGTGAGTTATGAATTGCTATATATATATATATATGTATGTATGTATGTATATGTATTGCTCAAATTCTATCCCTTCCCAGCATTTGCTTTTCTCAGTGGTAGATTGTTTGATGGTTTTAATTATGTAATTTTTTGAACCTCTCTAGTACTGTTAAATGCTTTTTCTTTTTTTAGTTATATCTCGTTATATTCATTATTTTTTTATTATCGTGATATCAGTCATTATCATTTTTTAAAGTTGTAATTGTTTCATTGTGTCTATTTTGTTAAATAATTAAATTAATATGTATCCTTATCTATGTCAAAATGAATTTATATGAATTTTGTGGCACTCACAATTTGTATGGATAAAAATTATTCCGACTTTCCTTCTTAGAAAGAGTAACTGAAAACAATAAAATCATAAAAAAAAAAGGGTCAGGAGGGAGTTCCTTGGCCATGAACTCTTTGACAATCTAGTCATATGTCAACTCTCTATCGTGGGGCACTTCTACTTGTGTACAAGGTGTTGGGCTGCTTGAGGCCAACTCTTAAAGAAACCCTTTGCAGGGGTTTTTTTCCTTTCCCCTTCAGTTAGCTTTTGCATGATTAGAAAGTACAATGCTAATAAAACTCACTAAATATTCTAGATTAATTCTACAAATATGCATCAATTCCAACACATTTAGCAATATTTTTTTTCACCTCGTTATTTTATTTTCTGTTTCTCATTTTACTCATTTAGTTACCAATTGTTTACTGATAGATATTTATTTTCTTCTCATCATCTCAGGTACTGCCTGCTTTAGATGGAAAGGAAGGCTTCCCATTGTTAATTGAAATCTTGGGAATATGGACAAAGTTCAAAGCCATGCTGTATTGGCTTTTGATATGTTTTGAGCCGCTGAAGACTTACTGCACCCTTACTAGAAGGACTCCGCTTATGGAGACATCAATCAATTTGATTTGTGAATTGGTAAATTAAGCTCCCATGCTTTCAATCATCTCCAATTCTTGGTTAATTAGTTTTCCTTCATTGTAGTCATTACAAAAATTAGTTTTTTAATTGACATTAATTAATTAATTAATTAGACATCCTTTGAAGTAAGTCTGCATTGAATAATTTTTTTGAATTAATCTTATATAGGCCGTGGATCCAGTGTGGGAGAAGTTGCGAGACCAAGTCATTCAGTTGGTTTGTCGCCCATTAATTCCTTAATTTTATGTACATAATTGTTTATAGGGTTATATATATATTATATATAATTACATATTTAATTGCACAGATAAACCTAGAACGCAATGGGGGACGTATTGACAAGAACCTTATAAAAACTGGGGTCGATTTGTTTGTGGAAATGGGAGTTTTTGGGAATAACTCTTACCATCAAAATTTTGAGGAGAGGTTGCTATCGGAGTATGGATCTCACTATGGCCGGCTTGCTTCAAAGTATTTCTTGACTAATTCACTTGATGATTTCACAAGAAAGGTATATATACCTAGTTATTGATTAACTTATAATTTAACCTCATAAATTTAGCCATGTGGATCTATAATGTCTAAGTACATACATGCATGGGCAGGTCGAGTAAAAGGTTAGTGGGGCAATTGTCTCCATTGATTTAAAAAATTATATAAATTTTGTTCTCCGTAAGTTTTATTTTTATCACATTATTATTAAATTTTGTTTTCTATTATTTTTTATTTTTATTCCTATTTAATTTAAAATATTTTTTTGCCTTCACTGATTACAAATGTTGGGTCGATTCCGAGTACATATGTTTGTTTGTTTGTTTTTTTTTTTTTCTTTTTTTTCAGGCCATGCAATTCATATTTTTGGAAGAAAGACGAATGAGGTACTATCTACCTGAGGCGACAGTCTTAAAGATGGTAGAGGTATTTTTTTTTAACTTTTTTTTTCAAGTAAGAATTTTCTTTTAGGGTTTGATTTTGTATTATAAATTCTTCGCATATCTGTAACAAAATTTGCTCAAATTAACATTTTCTTATTGACGTTGGCAGCGTATCAGGAAAGAGTTGATAGGCTGAACAAAGAAGAAATGCCGCTGAACTAGCCACTAGTCTGCTTGTTAGTCGATAGTCAATAGAGTATGCTAAGGAATATTGCAGCATACCAATTACATAATTAACAGAGTATACATTCCCTATTGTATTTAATAGGGTTTCATGGGTAAACTATTTTATTTTGTATTTGATAACTAGGGTTTAGACCTTATGTTGACAGCATTTTGGCTTCAAGAAAAAACTCTCTCTCACTCTATATATATATATGTATGTAATGGTCAGCAGTGAAATATTTACACGTGATTAAGAAATATGCTAAGTGGTTAAGAAACTATATTAATTCATGAAAAGAGTTTGATCGAACCATTGCAAGGAGAACTTGTCAATGCAGAGAGAATTTTCCGGATGAGGTCTCACTACTCCATTAGCGCTAATAGCTAGATCCCACGATGCATCGACATTCGTGGGATCACTTCCTTCCATTTATTTTAGTTAAAATCAATTAAGTTTTTAATAATTATAGGTTTGGAGGTATTTTTAAAATATTTGAAATGTCTAAATGATATGAGTTGGTATAAGGTGTTCAAAAATATAAATTTAAAAATCATGAATTCATACTTAAGAGTTTATTGTAAATGAATTCTTAGGTATTTATTAATATATAGACATATATATTCTTATTTATTTGTTAAGTAATAAATATTGCAATACCTATTGTAATTTGGAGATGTACACACACACATATATATAACATAATATATTATGATATATCTAAAGTAACACAAAAAAAAAAAACAATAATAAAACTAAAAACACTTCAAATTCAAATCACCATAAAAAATTTTTTTTGAAAATGACATTCAAAAATATTAAGATTAATTGCTTTAACACCCCTATACTTAAACTCATTTACATTTTTATCTCCTTAACTTAAAAAAAAGTGCACTAATAACCCTTGTACTATACATAAAAATGCAACAACTAACAACCGTATGTTAAGCTGTAAAAAGTCTTTTTTACCCATCTGCAACTCCTTCAATGCCTTCGACACGAGTAGAATGAAAAAAAAAAAAAAAAAACCCTAGATGCTTCTAGATTCAAATCGGTGTAGAAATTTGAAGTAATGACTCACCATTTCTAACAAGAAGCAACCCGACCCGGTAGTGACCATTTGTAACCTTGAAGCACTTTGACAGTTCTCGAACACCACCGTGATTGAAAGGAGAAGAGATGAAAAAGAAAGAAAAATGTTTGTTTGTTGGGCACCGATTTAACTCGTGATATTCATTTCCTTCCAAATATTGTAAAAATAGGTTTTTTTTTTTTTTCTTTGATTTTTTCTGGTCTTCAACAGCAGATGTATATATATATATATATGGTGTAACAGGAAGAAGATGGAGAAGAAGATGAACATGGGGCATTTTAGTCATTTTACTTTGGATTTCAACCAAACGTTTCAGACTTGTGGCGCGTGTAAGTCACGCGCGGTTAAATCTCATAAATCTGTTAGTTGTTGCACTTTTATGTATAGTACAAAGGTTATTAGTGTACATTTTTGAAGTTAAGAGGATAAAAATATAAATGAATCTAATTACATAGGTGTTAAAGCAATGAACCCAAAATATTAATCCAAGTAAATCATATTCATGTTATATATTAACAAAATATGTAACATTTAAAATATTTGTCTAAATCATAGCAACAAAATTCTCCAAGATTTTAATTTCTTTTAATATGTTTGCAAGATTTTCATAAAAATTAAAAAATCTAATTAAATCGCCAGAAAAATAAAATATCGTGATAACTTATTGATAATCACGAATTTCATGATAAATTCACGAATCTCGCAAAGTTGTCTAATATTTTATCACTCTAGACTTACCTTATTGCACCTTGCACATTCTATTAAAATTCTAAATTTCCTAATAATATAAATATACTAATAACTAAGTACAAACTAAAGAATAAAAAAATTGAGTTATGTTGCTGGAATCAAAATGGTGCCTTAAACCTTTCAACATTGTTCATCAACAACAATATTCTTCATTTCTTTCACTTTAACTAAAAATAATTATATATATATGAGATATATATTTGCATCTTAGACTTACTTTTTAATTATTAACAATTTATATATAAATATGTGATATATATGATATAAAATAATACATATACAGATATATATATTTTTTGATATTTTAATTGACTATGTTCAAATTTTGTAGTAAATGAATCATGCAAACAAAAACTAACACTATCGAATTAATTTATGACTCTATATTTATTTATTATTTGTTTGATAAATTAATTTATGTCTCTGTAGCCTAAATTTACTATATAAAACATATTATATCATTTTAAGATTTTGCAACTACATACATATTATATAATAATATAAAAAAATATACTTATGTACATAATAAAAATAATTTTTGTAGTACTTTTTAAATTTACATAAAATAGACATTTATATATGCACATGTTTAATAACAAACACACATAAAAAAATTGTAGGTTATTTTTTTTCTCATTATTTTTGTATATAATTTAATGAATGATTTTTTATCTATGTAATTATAGTTCAAGTTCAAGATATGATAAAAAATATTATTTGATAAAAAAATGTTATGGCCGTAACAAAATTAATGGTATATATTTTGTTGAACTATCACCAAATTATTTTTGTGTTTTTTAATGAATTTGGATGTCATACAGATATTTTTATGCTTTTTTTTTTCTCATATTCCAAAAAGTTCCTGAATTACAAATTTTCATCCCACCGAATAATTTCCAAACACCAAATTTGTTACTATGGTCCAAATAAGTCAAATTTAAATTATAAACAATTTGAAATATATAATACCAAAAATATTAGTTCAAATATGTCGATGTGAATTTGTAAATATGAGTGATAGAGTTTTGTTAAAAAATATTAAATTTAAATTTTATCATTTTAGGTGTCTAAAGTGTTAAATAACAAGAAAAAAAATGAGATTTTGGTTAATTTTAGGTGTTTGGTATTTGGTGAATTTTTTAGAAAAGAATAGTGACATTTTCGAACTTTTGTGGTAAAAGTAAAAGAGAGAAACCATGAAAACGATTTTTTTGATCTGTTCCCAGGGATTTCTGTTAAAAATTTTGAATTTTAGCACATTTTGTTAAAACCATTAGAATAGTTTGGCAAATTCGTTCTAACGGATTCAAAAAAATTAATATTAAAGAGTAACAATGGTACGCATTTGAAAGTTTTCAACTAAAAAAATATGATTGTCAAAAAAATTTATGTATTCGGTTAACATTTTTTCAGATTTTTTATTTTTTTTTAGTGAAATATTAAAATTTTTTGAATATAAAAAATATGAGAATGTATAATAGAGAATTTTAGTAATTTATAGAGATTATTAGAGATTTATTTTATTTTTTGTAGTTTAAAGGCAAACCAAACGGACCAACCAAAGTAACACTATTTAGAATTTTATAAAATCATGAAAAGGTGATGTGTCCGGCGACTGAGTCGAGATTGGGATCCTTCGGCCGGCGATAGTAATGGCGATAATGGAGCCACTTACGTCGACAGTGCCGATCTTGGCTAGAGTTTAATTGCAAAGAAAAAAAAAAAAGAAAAAGAAAGGGCCATCGAAATATAGAAGGATATTTGGAATTATTGTTAAAAGATTATTTTTCTAAGGATTTCTTTGGCTAAAAAAAAATTGGTAGCCTTTTTTTGTTTTATATAGCTTCTTTTTTAAATAAAATTTAATTTTTTCTTCAAATATTATGATTTTTAGACCTTTTAATCACATTCGTAAAATAAAATAAAAAAATTTACATTTATTTGTGTAAAGCTAAAAAAATAAAAAATAATATTTTTATTATTTTCTTAATCAAATAAATAACTTTTACTCAAATAAATGTAAATTTTTTAATTATTTATTTTTACAAATGCGATTAAAACACCTAAAAGTTAACTTCTGAAAACAAAATCAAATTTTAATCAATACAAAATTATATAAGATAAAAAATTAAAAATTAACTTTTTTTAATCAAACTAACCCTAAATAGGACATATACTACTCATGTATGAGCCTGGTTCCATTAATTGAATCTCAAGCCTCGCTCTAGGATGAATATTTTAGTTTATACATGGACACAAACTCACATATTTATATAATATAAAAAATAACATTGTCAAATTAGGATATATACTGAAAAGTAAAATTGTATTACATTATTTATTATACAGTATTAGCATCAAAGTTATTACAACTCAATATTTTCAAAACAATTACAGTAAAAAAAAAAAAAAAAAACAAACAAACTTATTAAGTCAAGCTATTTTACAATATTTCTAATTGGTCAAGAAATTTATATACCAACATATATTTAAATTTAATAATTTCATAAAAGAATGACTATGATAGTCTAACGAAATATGGAATTAACCAAATTAATAGTTTAAAAGTCATTGATATAACCAAACGGTTTATGATGAAATTCTCAAACTGATACAGTTAGGGTGCGTTTAAAATTACGAATTTACATATTTATTTTTATTTATAAAAAAAGAATCATGAATTTGCGGAGAAAAAAATAGATAAGCGAAATAAAATAGAATATGCTAAATTTATTATCCATTTTTTTATATTGAGTTACAATTGAAAAGAATTGGATAGATATTTCATTAAAAAAATAATTTTTTAACCGACTTAACTATAAAAAGAAATATGTGTATATATATAAATAATTCCACTTCTCAATTATCGTATAATAATAGTAGGGGTATTTGGTGTAACAAAAAATAACGAAAAACGCAATTTGGGTGATTTTTAGATGTTTGGTGTAAAATTACGCTCTTCAGAAATGAATAATGAAACTTTTTGACTTTTGCAGTTAAATTCGTCAGAACGGTTTTGAAATTTTTTCAAAAAATATTGATAATGGGTCTTGTTTGATAACTTAGATGACGGTGGTCACATTAAAAAAAAAATTATAGATATTATATTAATCGAACTCGAGTTATACAATTTTTTCTAGAGTTGTAATAGGTATGAATGTGTAAAAAATAGTAGAGAATTTTAAAATTTTTAAGAGTTTTTTAGCGTTTTAAATGATGCCAAACGCCCGAAAACTATTATCAATATTTAGATCTAGTTTCCCAATCAAGAGACTATAAAATGAATACCAAAATAACCTATATAACACCTGTTTGGTAGAAAGAAAGGAAAAAAAAGAGAAGGGAGAAGAATAATTACTGATCACTCTTCTATCTGTTTTGAGAGATTTATTAGGCGCAAAAGAAAAGAAATTAAAAGAAAATGAATAAAAAAGAGTCTCAAAATCTTTCCATTTTCATCCGCTTAAAGTTTAAAAAAATGAAGAGTTAGGAGAAGAGAAAAGTACACTGATAAAATTTTAAAATATCATATTTGTTGTTAGAAAAAAAAAAAAAGGCAAAAATATCTCATTTGCCTTAAAGAATATAATAGTAAAACAATTACACATTTTTTTTTTCATTTCTTCTCGATTCAAAATAAAGAAAAAAAATTATTTTCTCTCTCCTAAATCTCAAACATATAAGGAAAAAAAAGAAGATTATCATTTTTTTCTCTCCTTACTAATAATTTTTTCTCTCCTAAATCCCAAACATATAAGAAAAAGAAAAAATTATCATTTTTTTCTCGTCTTATTAATATTTTATTTTTTTATTTTATTTTTTTCTCTTCCAAACTTGCTTGAATGACAAGTTAGTTACTATAGGCTTTGAAAGATTTGCAGGGGGTGACATAATGACAGAGAAAAACGATGCCAGCTAAAGAACATCAATTTGATGGGAGGTTGTTACATTAAAGTTTAATAATACAGATGTATTTATGCGCAATAACGGATTCAAAATTCAGTTATATTGAAGTTAAGTTAAGTTGATGAGTTGAGTAGTGTGCTTATATAAAAATAGAGATAAAAATTATAAATTATTTAAAATATTTAAATAATTTATTTTGATGAATATATTCAATAAAGATAAAATTACAAAAAAAAAAATTCAGAAACTATATTATTTTTAACAAAAAAACAAATATTTTTAGTAGAGTATGTGAGTCTTTTATTATTATGCGAAAGTCTATAACCACTGCACAGAAGCTCCACAAAGATTCTGCACTGTATATATGACAGTGAGTTCTATTTAAAAAAATATATAAACAATATACGATAAAGTACGAGACTTTTGATGTGTAAACCCTTTTGCCATTATTTAGATAGGCCTTGTTTTCATGTATTATAAAATTAAAAAATGTGAATGCCTGACTTCGATAGGGTGTTTGGTACGATAAAAAGTGAGATAAAATAAAATAAATTGTGGGTTCGTAAAATGTGCAGTGAGATAAATTAAATAAAATTTTTAAAAAATTTTAAAATTTTTTAAAATAAGTACAGCACTTAAAATGGTGGTGGTGATGTTAACCCTTTGTTTTTAATTTTGAGTGCTTGTTTTCGTGGACGGTGCATGCAATCCATAGCGCGAGTGGACCTAAGGTATCAACAGTTGGAAAGTTGCATGGCATGCATTTCTGTGCCAGGCGACCTCTCTATTCACGTGATATATATAATTATATATATACAGTATAGTTTGAGGACTCACCTGTACGTGCCTCGCTTAGGACATAAAGCAAAACCGCCTGGCTGAATTTTTTGCTGTGTAGGACTGCTCTCTCTCTCTCGGCAGTCTGAAGGAATGGATGGGAACATGAACGGTAAAGGAAAGGGGGAAGAAATAGGTGAGCTTCACAGCCTTCTACTTTATCTCTTTCAGTGTATTAATCATTTAATCTCTCTTATAAATGGGTGCAAGGGTGAGAGAGTGCCTTCAGAAGATCTGTGGTTTTGTTACCTATTTTGTTTTTCTAATCAGGGAAAGAAAATTACTTTCGCTGCTTTATTTCCAGAATCAGTGTGAATTTTAATTTTCAGTCAATCTATCAAAATGGATGGTACCTTTACATACAGAGAACACGGATTTTTAAATATTATTTTGCCTATATATATATATAATAGCGTATTTTAGTTTTCCTTATAATTTTGTACCCACTTTTTAAAAATGGAATTCCAAAATACAGCACCAATTATTTGCGGGGACAAGACTTGTGGCCGTGTTTGATTTGTATTTATATTTTTTATTTTTTGTCTTGAAGCTCATGTTTTAAAAATATTGAAAACATATTTGAATTGTATTTTTATTTTTTGTTTTTAATGATGAAATTGTGGTTATTGATAGTAGGTTTTCTATTTTTATTTAATATAAAAGTATATGTTGATACCGCTCCTTTGTCCCACATCGATTAGGAGCCGGAGACTGAGGTACCTAATAAGCGCTTTGGTTCCCCCTCTCCAAGTAGGAGGTTTTTTTTCCACGGGAAAGAAACAAAACCATAGTGGGGGCCCCATGAGGTCGGAGAGGGCCACGCCCCCACTTGTGTCCATGGGTCAACAGAGCCCAAGCTCATATCCGAACAATATTCTGCTTACGGAACCTATCGTATGCGTACGAAAAATGAGCATCAACAGTATATTAAATATAATTAATTAATAATTAACTAAATTTAATTAATGAAATTGATATAAAAAATATTTTATGAATTAAGTCGCAAGTTTCTCGTGAAGTTACGTATATGTACGATATTATAGGCGACAAGTCCCACGCTCCCTAATTTGTTTTGTATTCCTGCGAATTAATATAAACTTGAACAGATAAATGTCATTATTTCATTCCTTACACTCAGATATCTATATATATATATATATATTTTTTTTTTTTCAGTAATTGAGTATAACAAGTAAAAGTCACAATTCTAACCAAGAATCCATACAATACAACTCGGTTAGATTGGACCAAGCCCATTTGCAATTCTATTTTTGATTGCTAGTGAGTTTAAAAGTATTTTCTCATAAATTTGAGGACTTCTATTCGCCGTACTCGACGAGAAAGACATCTAACTAAATACCTTAGCTTTACTTCATGCATGAATGTGGTCGAAAGAACTATACATTTATCATTTCACTGGATGCAATCTAATCTAACTTCTATAATTTATAGTCCAGATATATAACTCTTCGTTTGAATCCTTTACCATGTCACACAGGAGCGATTCTAAGGGGAAGCTCGGGTCCACGATTCTTCCTAAATATTAAAAATTTTTTAATTCATTCGTAAATTTTAAGATTTTTTTACATAATATATTGTTTGGCCCTTTAAATTTACAAAATTTTACTTTATTCTCGGCTCAATAAAAAAAATTTTATATTAGCCTCCGCCCAGAATTTTGAAGAAGCTAAAATTTTAAAATGAAAAAACTTTTGGTGTATATATATTTATTTGTGTATTTATTTTTATTAATCTCTATGGCTTTAGTAAATTTCTATGCTATGAAGAAGCTAGATATATCATGCTTGATCAAAGTGGTGACCAGAATGTTTAGATATTTCGTTCCTTTTTTGATCATGATAATAAAATAAAATCTCACCCAATCAATAAATATATTTATATATGTATATGTGCTCTCTTGTGTAAGAGTATTTTTGCTACAACATTAACATTAATAATTTTTTTTTTCTTTGCTTGGTCTCTCTCGTTGATAGAGAAACAAACATGCACTTGCTTACTTGACGAGGATTGTAAACAACATGATTTCACACCAGCAGAAAGGATGACAATTGTAGACAATGCAATTCTGAAAGTGCGAAAGCGCCTAGATGGCCATTCCTGCAGCGGATTTCCCGCGGAGGAATACATGGATTATTTCTCGTATCCTAAATATATGTATAATATTTATATATATAATAAATAAATCTAGAAATTACACTTATATTGAAGTGTTACATTTAATTAACCATTTATTGGCACTAGCACAAATTACTGAAAATGGGTTCTAATTTTAATATGTATAGATATCTCACAATTCACAAATTACTCAAATGGTAGTTCTTTATATATATATATATATATGTTAGGGTGCTGCTTTCTTTTAACTCTTCGCTGTAGATGTGTTCACTTTCTTTGCAGCTTCCGCTACTACCGCTGCTACACTATCCAACTTTATGAGAAGTTCATTGATACTCTAGAAGATAGTATTCTCGATCTGGTGAGTGGAAAAATAGTATATAATACAATGTAAGGCAAGAAAACCACAAATATTTTGCAAATAGCTCTTATGGTTTGTGCATATATATTTATTTCATTTATTTTTATTAAGAATAACCTCATTTGAGAGAAGTACTACCCTTTAAAATAGGCAAGCAACAACTACTAGCTACCTAAACTGAATCAAGTAACTTAAAAATTATAATATTTTGTGATTTTGAGATCAAAATTTTAATATAAGGACACGAGTGCAATAAATGTCTAATAATAATTATAACTATACCATGAGTAACTAAAATATAATAATAATAATAATATTAAAATATGTGACCCTTTGCAATAATGATTCTTTCTTCTTATAACTTTTGTTTAGGTCAAATAAGGTACGTACCAACGTGAAGAAAATATGACCCACTACAAGGTCATAGCTGAAAACAATTATAAAATTGAAGGGGGGAAAAGATAAAATAGTGTCTAAGTTAGGTTATAAATACAGATTTGTTAACCTTCAAATTTCAATATTTTACCATCTTTCAACATAATTCACGCATGATTAGTCTCAAAACACTAATGGAATGTGGAGATCCCATCCATGATCAGAAGGTCATCGGAGATTCAGTACTGGAAAAACAAAACCATGAGCTATCGTAAGTTTTCTATATTTGCAAGTGTAAACCAAAGAGGAAAGCTAGATAATACACAAACATACCTTTAACTTGATGATGGAAGGAGAGATGCCAATTAACTTATTCAAATTTCCAACCCATTCTCCTCTCTCTCTCTCTCTCTCTCTCTCTCTCAAATCTCTTTCTTCCTCTCTTCTAGTCACTAGGAATGAATAAGAACTTTTGAATAATCTTGGAATAGCTAGAACATGGATAGTGTTTTCCAAGGAGTCTTAATTACTAACTACTTTATTATTTGTTTTTCTTACATACCAAGTCTCCTAGGCAATTAACCTCACCATGTGGCTACACCTTCCTTTATATATATGTTTTATTCATTATAGAATTTATATTTATTTATTCACTTTTTTTTTTTGGGGATGGCTTGCTTCACTATTGTGATTTCAAAAAGTCATTAACATATCATATGATTTTTCTACGTGAAATAGATAATAAAAATCATTTAAAATTAAATTTACATAATCTACTGTACTTTTTTTTGAGAGAATAAAAATCACTATACTCTTTTGACTACCGATGAAGGAGAAATGCTCAACAGCCAAATATGGTTCCTTAAAATCTCCTAACCAATTTGAGGGGGTCGTTGCAAAAAGAGTCATTCAGAGTTTTTGTCGACCGCCAATAACGGTCGTTAATTAGTTATTGTGGAAGTAAATTGGTGACCACCTTTAAATGATTATTTATACTTTTGACCATCGACAAATATACTCCTTTAAAATTTCTCAACCAATTTGTTTATACTTATACGCAGACAATTAACTGTATACACAATTTAATATATCTCAATACATACAACTAATGAACACAGATATTATTAAAATTAAAAATATATATATTATTCACTACAAATTTTCCCAACAACAAGTTATATGTATAGTTATTACAAGCAAAAATTAAAAAATAAGGGCCTTTGAAGGAAATGGTAGGAACCACATTGATCAAACGGAAATCATATTAGAAATAGTTAAATTAATTAATGATATAAACTATATTAAATTTAAAACAAATTTATAAACAAAATTACGATAAAATTTCAAATTTAATCAATCTTTAACTAGAAATAGCCTAGGGTTATTTCGAGTAATCAGACACTTGAATTCTCGTGTGGTTCATTTTAATATGTTACTTGTGTCTTAACTCTGTTACATTTCAAGTTTCCTGAAAATTGAAAGTCATATACTCGGTTTGAGTAATCAACTCTTAATTGAAAATTATTAAATTTCAAGTTTTAACTAGAAAATACCTGAGATTATTCCGAACAATCCAATACCTGAATTCCTACATATTTCATTTTTAGATGTTACCCGTGCCTAGGATTCACTACATATGAAGTTCCATAGAGTCTGGGTTTTCCAAGGTTGTCATCAAAAGTCATCAAAAGTACTATAAATGTCTTATGTTTGTTATTATAAAAAGAAATTAGAAGACAAGGAGTTGGCTCCTCTATGAAGATTCATTGTATAGCTAGTATACTTGGGTACGCCTAGGAATTTTGATCCACCCCTGGCTATTTTTATATATATTTTATATATATGTATAGGCTCACTTGATTCAGCTAGCTTCTTTGTTTTATTTCGTTGTGTTTACGCAATATTTCATTGATCCTATATATATATATATATATATCAGGTACTGCCTTCCTTAGAAGGCAAAGAACACACTGCACTGTTAATGGAGATGTTGGAAATATGGCCAAAGTACAAAGACGCGGCGCATTGGCTTTTGCGATTTTTCTACCCGATGAAATATTACTGTTTACATACCCAAAGGGTTAATTAATGATATTCCGTTCCACTTGATTTGTGCACAGGTAATTTATCAGTGGTGCTTTCGTTTAAAGTAATAAACTCAAATGCTCTTCCTATCACTCTCCTTCACAATTTTTTAAACAAATCTTTTTTTTTCTTTTTTTTTCTTTTTGCATAATATCAGTCTGTTTCAAGATTTTCAAGATCTAAGGTTAATTCTAAAAATGAGACTCTTTTTAAAAAAATTTATTGAATCTAAAGAATTAATTATTTTTATTTCCTTAAAAAGTATTGAATAATTATATCTAAGTTACAAAAGACTTGTATCATATTTCAACTGTAAAAGCTAGTAAAAGGTCAAACTCCAAAACTCACTTAAAAGAATAAGTCTTGGGATTAAATTTACTTATGTGATTAATAGGGTGTGCAAGAACTCCGATTGATCTGTCGACTAACCGGGAGTTGATTTCCGGTGATAATCGGATCGGTTATTCGTTAATAAAAATAAAAATAAATAAAAAATTATTCATTAACATTGTTGACTTAAAGATTCATTTTTTACCTCATCTCTGCTTTCAAATTGCAGGTAATTGATCCATTGTGGGCTAAAATAGAGGATGGAGTCATTCCCTTGCTTTGTTGGCATTATATATATATATATATACTGGTCTTTTTAAAGCTTCCCTCCCCTTTGAGTTATATATATATATATAAGTTGTTTTTGTGTACAGATAAACGGAGGAGGCAATGGTGGTATGGTGGTGGATGAGGAGTTGGCGAAGGAAGCTATCAGTTTCTTGATGGAAATTGGAAGAAAGGGGCATAGAAATTATTTCAGACATTTCCAGCGGAGGTTGCTTGCAGAGACTGCACAACACTACTCCCAATTAGTTTCTGCATGGCTTCTTACTTGCTCCTTTCATCAGTACATGAGAAAGGTAATTTTATTGTCATTAAATTGCAATAAAATACTTGTATACATTTGTTAACGTGTCTTCGGTCACTCGTTAAAGATTAATAAAATTATGTAATTTACAAATATCTCATACCTTTCGTGCACAGTTCTATCAAAATACATATTATGTGGCATCTTATTATTGATCCTTAACGAGTGTTTTGTAACCCTGAGATCCAACCCACATACGTATGATACCGTTTGGAGCTTCAATTAAATTTAGAAAATTGATCAAAAGTTTTAACTTTTTTAAATTTAAAAAATTTCAATTTTTTAAAAAAGTTATGGAAATCCACTAGAACAAATCATTATAATGTGTTCTAATGGATTTTGATAAATTTTTGAAAAAATTAGACTGATATTTGTACAAAAAAATTTCACAAAATTTTAAAAATTTTCAAGATTCTCCACTAAAATTTTATTACATGTCACTTTGTATAATTTTTAACAACTTTGTACTAAATTAAATATAATTATTTAATTATTTTTTTAAAATAACTTTTTACATCCTAAATTTCAAAAAATTTCGCTTTTATAAAATTACACTCCATGTGTTCTTGCAGGCACAGCTTTGCTTGCATATTGAAGTAAGAAGATTGTTGAACTGTGGCTTACCTTATAACACAATCGCAGATTTGCTAGAGGTATTAAAATTTTTGAAAATTTGAAGTAGTAGTAGTCATGGTTTTGCCTCATTAATTTCGACATATGCTCGCTAACCACATACGTAACCATCTTATAACTTTTGAATATGGGACACACATCACTTCTATACGGTAATTGGCATGAGAAGGAAGAATCATCACTACGAAAATTGGCTAGGCAAGTTTGTCCTAGATGAGTTGACATGTGTCAGAGCTTTGATTTAGTTAGGGGTGTTTGGTGTGATGAAAAATAATGAAAAATATGAATTGAGTGATATTTAAGTATTTAGTGACAAATTACGTTTTTCAGAGATGAATAGTAAAAAATATTGACTTTTGTAGAGAAATCCGTCAGAACGATTTTTAAATTTTTTCAAAAAATATTGACTATAGGTCTTGTTTGGTAGTTTATATGACGGTGGTCACATTAAAAAAAAAAATTACAGCTATTCTATTAATCGAAATCAAGTTATGTAATTTTTTTTAAAGTTGTAACATATGTAAATGTGTAAAAAGTAATAGAGAATTTTAGAGTTTTTGACAGTTTTTCAGTGTTTTATTGCATCCCAAACACTCCCATCCATTGCTTGAAGTGTCAATTTTATTAATAAACTTTAATTTTTTTTTACTTTCTTTGCAGAAAAAATTTTTATTTTTTAAATTTTTATTTTTTTACTTTCTTTAGTATTTTTAAACTGTTACAAATTTTTATCAAATTTTTCTAACTTTTTTTTATCAAAAACACAAAAAAAGTCAACAATGTTAAAGTTGGCAAAAATTAATTTTTTTTTGAAGAAATAATTGGGAATCCAAACTGAGCTAGGGTAAAATTTTGTTATTACATATGTATTCATCTTTAGGTTTTATTTGTTTATTCTTATTTTGAGTAACTTTTTAGTTGATCTTTAATTTTTCGTAATTTTTAAATTTTGTATTTTTTTGTTTTTGTACTTATTTCATAAGAGTTGAGCATTTATCAAATTTTTTTTTTCAAAAGTTGATATTTTACTGAAGGAACAAAAAAGTTATGAGATGCATTAAAGTAAATAAAAGTAAAAACTTTTCTAACTTTTGGTGAAAATTTATAAATTTTTATAAACACATAAAGGATACAAATGAAATTCTCTAAAAACTTCTAAATATCATTTATTTTTTATTTCACTGCACGAATTATAAATTCATAACTTATTTTATTTTATCTTATTTTATCTTTCTTTTTATCACTTTAATCTCACTTAAAAAATTACAAATTTTTAGTGTAAAATTACTAAAGATTAATGTGCCAAATAAACCCCCCCCTCTCTCTCTCTATCTCTCTCTCTCGTCAACAAGCAAGGTGGGATGGTACATAAAAGGAGGGTTAAATTGGTCATTAGGAAGTTTTACAAGAAAAACAAATAGATAAATTAATTAATAGTTAGTTATTGATGTTTTGCAGGTTATCAGATTTGAGTTGTTCGACAGAAGGACAGGAACCATCGTCAAACTGCTGTATCGAGGAGTGTAAGGATGTCGAACAAATTAAAATGCACTAGCAAACGGTTGAGAGTTAATGTATCTAAGTCTTTTTAAAAGTTATTTTCTAGTTTTTAGCAGGTTGTGGAACTGCTCTATACTTTTTTTTTTTTTTTTTTTTTTTTTACGAAAAACTGCTCTATACTTACTTCTCGTATATTTTGTGAGTTGTAATAATGTTATTTGACTTTGCCAAATAATAAAGTAGTGGTAGTGGTAGTGGTACCCAGTTTGTTGCGTTTCTATGCTGGTGCATATGCACCTATATAATAAGAAGTTCAGTCTTGTTTGGACTGTGTGGAGAGAGATTGTAAGCAAGCTTGTTCACTTGCATCTATCTTTCTTTGTGTAAAAACTTACTTTTGGTTCTGTGCTTTCACTTTCCAATTACTTATATATAGATGTATATTTGTTGCATAAATTTTAGAGGCACATGCCAATCATTCAGTTGAATTTTAAATTTTTACGTGTTTAGTAAAATCAAGAATTGGAGGGGTTGAAGTCATAAATTAGATGCCCTTAATTCAAATGGTGGAACTCTCACTTTAGGGGTCCCATCGTCCTGCCCTGAGTTATAATGGAGAAGGTAAATCACGAAATGTGCGTCAATGGCAAAGGGTGCGGAGGCTGCCTTTACCGTTTTGTGCAATACAAAGGCCTTGTCCCTACTAGGATTCGAACTCTCGCGACAGGTGACCGAGATCACCTCACTCCGCCCTTTCGCCAACTGACTTACGATCCGAGGGCTAGATGCCCTTAAATCAATGCACTACACTTGTCAATAATGTGATATCCCAATCATTAGATTGGATTAAACAACTCTAGATGTTGGGATTGATCATATTTATTTATTTACTAGAGATTATTCGTGCCTGAAAGCACAGAAATATAATTTAGTTTATAAATAGTTCAAATGTTAGGAGGAGACTTGATATAGCCGGTCCCAAGCCCGGATAAAGGAGGAGGGTTGTGCGTTAGGTAGCCGACAGCCAGCACAATATTCAGTCG
>JAVXUM010000036.1:13725856-13746901 GCA_035590655.1 Pouteria glomerata
GTACATATTAATATTTATTTATATTAATTTAATTACTTATAATAAAAATATGATATTGGAACATAGGAAAAATAATAGTTTTTCTTTATTGCAAAACACAAGTTACATAACTTATGTTAGATTAATTGAGGTTAGCTAATAAGGTACGGTCCTTAATATTTAATTTTTTCAGAGCTATAATCTCTCGCTCGTTGATTGGGAGTTATGTCGATAGAAAGAATTTCACTGTTTTGTTTTTGGGGTGGAAACGTCGTAGATGTGGATGACGATGTCGGCTATGACAAATCATTTCAGCGTTGTATTAGGATTAGTAGCGAGTGTACTTATTCAATACTGATCGCAAAACTATACGAAGTTACTCGTATGGACCTGACCCAAGTGACTTTAAAAGTCCTGTGCAGATATCCAATTGTTGGCAGTGCAGGCCAGATATTTCACAGACCCTTACAATTAGTTGACGATGACACAGTAGAGGCAATATTTGGTATCGTTCAAAGATTGAACCGCAATCACTGTAACGTGTATTTAGAGTTTCAGCCGATTAATCATGTGATGGTTGGCAATGAAAGCAACCTCCAACTAATTGCTCCGATTGGAGATCTCGTAGGAAGCTACAACGAAGTCATGTCCTCTTCCCCATACAATGAACCAAAAAATTAGATCGGCACCACTCATGAGCCCACTCCCGATGCTGTCTGTGACTACGTCCAAGAACAGGACATGTCTTGGGATTATGCAGCTGAACAGGCTGATGATTTCAACAACATTGAAGGCCTGCTTGACGAGGATGATATAGAATTGTAAAACATGGGCATGATGGACAATGAAGTTATGAGAGATCTGACTGTGGCCCAAGAGGACGAACCGACGGTTCAACGGTTGCACGAGCCTATGTCTGAAACATTCACTGATGTTCAATTAGATGACAGTGCACTTCATTGGGGCCCAACGGGTTCTACAGTATGTGTTTTGGAGCTTCAAGCCTTCGATTGATGGTTTCGCCCATTGCATTCTTGTTGTATCGATCGACGGCACACACTTATATGGCAAGTACATTGGGAAACTACTGATAGCAATGGCCTAAGATGCAAACTTACAAGTTTTCCTATTAGCATTCGCATGGGTGGATGAGGAAGATTATGATAGCTGGCTTTACATTTTGAGAATGCTTCGAAGGTATGTGTGCGGCGATCGAGAGTTGTGCTTAATCTCCGACAGGCATCGTGCAATAATATCTGCAGTTGTGTCCCCTAATTCTGGTTGGGCAAATACTCACTATTGCTTCTGTCTAAGACATATTGAGGCCAATTTCAAGAAAAAATGGCCTAGCAAACAGTTGACGGACTTGCTTAATCAAGCTGGGCGGGCTACTCAAATTTGTAAATTCAATGAGGCGATAGAGTTACTGAAGTCTATCAACGAAGATGCATGGAAGTATCTAGATGACCTCCCTAAAGAGCAGTGGACATTTTGTTATGGTGGCGCTCACAGATACGGAATTATGACAACCAATCTTTCTGAGTGTTTCAATAATGTATTGCGGGGTGCTCGAAGTCTTCCAATTACCGCAGCAGTTCAACTCACATTCTACAAACTGGTTTCATACTTCCATCAACGTCGCCAAATTGCTATGCATGCAACCAGTAGCGGGTCAAGGGTTGGTCCACGGGTCCACAAACTTTTAACTGATTTCCAAAAAGATGCATTAGCACATCAAGTAATGGAATTTAATCATGTCACTGGAGAGTGCCAAATCGTGACTGGTTCTCACCTGAGTCGAGGTAGCAATACACAGATTGTTCGATTAAGGAATGGCACCTGTAGTTGTGGCAAGTGGGAGGTCCTGAGACTACCTTGCTCACACGTTATAGCCGCTTGTGATCGGGTACGCATCGATTGGATGCAATTTGTGTCAAATGTGTATTCAATTAAGTCGTACGTTGACACGTATATGCCAGAGTTCCATCCGTTGGAACATGAGGATTATTGGCCGGCGGTACAAACACCCTACTTTATCCCTAATCCAAATCTTCTCCGTGAGAAGGGTCGTCCCCTTTCGACGAGGCTGCGAAACGAGATGGACAGATCAGAACGGAGTTCCGGCCAACATTGTGGCATATGTAAACAACAGGGGCATGATCGACGCAAGTGTCCAGCTCGAGCTTCATCATCATCATCAAGCACTAGGTTTTTATAATTTAGTTGAACACTGTACCACAATTTGTTGTTTAAGTCGTTGGTTAGACACTGTTTACATTGTGTTTGTTTGTAATAGCATTTCTATGCTTTTCATGGAGGTCAGGTTCATGTCCCCCTCCATCATGTACTTTTTTATTAATATTAATAAACTGGTAGGGGTCTCTGCCAAACCCCCCTCCCGCTAAGGAGGTTTTTCCAAAAAAAATAGAAAGAAAACCTCATAACTTTAATATTATGACGTACTCCAAATCCTGAATTGCACTTGCTTTACTTTAATTATTATTTGTTTTGAACATTTTAGATTTGCTTTTAAATATTGATACAACTCTTCTATATGAATCATTTATACAGTTAGATGTCTCATCGACGGCGTATGTTGGATCCTGGGCCGATAGACCCTCGTGTACTCCACTCCCAGGCTGAGCATCGATCGACTGATATTTGGGAGTCTCCCGTTCGGGTATGTATGCAAATTTAAGTTATTTTAATATTAGTTAAAGTTTTATATGTGAATACTTACTGTGTTATTATGGTCATATATGCAGTTCAAGGAGGTTATTCGATGTCGTTCATCATCGACTTGCTTACGGCAGATACTGGATCCACCGCAGGATCCCCGTGTCCTCCAGCAGTTGCACAGAGCCGAATTTTATAGGATATACCGATTAGGCGCGATCCACTTGTATTGGCCACTGATCACATCTTTGGTGGAGCGATGGAGGCAGGAGACACATACTTTCCACCTGCCAGTCGGTGAGGCTACGATTACATTACAGGATGTCGAGGTCATTACTGGTTTGTGAGTTGATGGTGACCCTGTCACGGGGACAAATGAGATGTATGGACTCCTGGCACGACAGGCACTATGCCAGGAGCTACTCGGTAGGACTCCAGATGCTGGGAATTCCAAGAGAGGCCATTTAAAGATTAGCTGACTGACAGAGCATTTCATGGTTTTGGCAGACGACGCTATAGATGCAGAGGTAGAGTACCATGCCCGTACACTTATTCTGATCATCATCGGGGCGCATTTACTGTCAGGCCACTCCGGCAATATGGTCAAGACACATTACCTCCTACTGCTCCGAGATCTAGATAGCTGCGTAGGCTAGCTTGGGGAGCAGCTGCGCTAGCCTACTTGTATAGGAAGATATGCTCTGCATCTACCACCCGTACAGCCGAGATGGCAAGGCCGATTTGCATACTTCAGGTAAAAAAAAAATGATTTAACAAAATTTTCTTGTTATTATGTTAATGGTATTCCATGTTTAACTAACCATTTCGTCACAATTTAGGTTTGGGCATGAGAGCGACTCGCACAGTTCAGGCCTGTCATTAGACGCCCGCCCCCACCACCTGATTATGCAGTTGAGGATTTTGGGCTCCCGGTAGATCCATGGGGGTGCAGATGGAAAGGAAGCCTAACGGTAAGCTTCGCTAGGCCATTGAGGGACTGCAGGGGGCAGTTAACCCTCATGCGGGACGATCAGATGACATGGAGTCCATACCCAGCATCGGTTTTGGGCAGACTTCCAGTCTACTGCCGTGCTGGTGAGGCAGTGTGGCGCTCGACTTGTCCGTTGATTTGTTACAAGGTCGTCGAGTACCACCTACTTGGGCGTGTCATGAGACAGTTCAGTCTCCGTCAGGTGATCCCGGTCGACTTCGACACAGATGCCCATTTGCACCAGCTGACTAGGCGTGGCCGGGGAGAGGTTAACTGGCTGCATTACCATCAGCGCTACGTAGAGGAGTAGGGTAGACGACTAGACACTATTGTCTACGGTGAGGATCTATTTATGCCTCTTCCATTCGACGACCCATATATGGAGTGGTTCTGTCAGATCACGCGGAGTCACATTGTACCACCCTCACATATGTCACCTGTTGGTTCTCAGCCAGTGGCAGCAGATATGTCGATTCTAGTATAATTTTTTATCTCCGAGCATTTTAATAATAGTTATGTTTCATTTATACTTTTTTGAGTGTGACAAATATAGTTCATTATATCTTTTAGGTTAATACCATTATCAGCATGTATCGCATCGCTGCTGCAGCCCACCCAGTTGCGGAGGAGCCGAGTTTTGTTCGGGCACTACAGCAGATTGTTGATCAAGGTCGGCCTGTGATCAGTGCGATCGATCACGAGGAGAGACTATGGGAAGTTGCTAACACTAGCCAGACAGGCACATATGCTGAGACTTCATCATCACGCCCCACGAGACTACGACGTCCTGGTAGACGATCACGGGGAGATCACATTATATATGGCCCTTATCCAGATGATGGTTTTGTCAGAGCTGGCGAGGCAGACATTCCCAGTACTTCTACAGGTCAAGGGGGTTTGCCTGATGAGGAGACACATATACCATATTTCGTGCCGGTGGAGGGACAGATACCAGTTTCAGAGCCGATTGAGCCACCGCTACAGACCCTACCCCCTACTACACAGGCATACGCTTCACTCTCAGGAGATATGGACGACTTTTGGTTAGGGATTTTGCATATAGAGCCATTCTCAGCATCCCCAGCTCCCGTATCACCTGTTGGACACACGGCATTGGATCCATAGACGATCGTGACAGCACCTCCAGCTCCAGCCAAGTATTATACTCGACGATGTAGAGCACGACAGACAGACATATCATAATCATCACACATTCCTATGGTTTTACCTGACGAGGATGAGCCACCAGCAGAAGAGGAACGTGTGGTGGAGGATCGATCAACCCTAGCACATGTTGACGATGCACCGGTCGAAGAGCGACGGATGTCACCAGTTGCTGTACCTATAGATGTGCCTCTACACCCAGACCGACCACACTGTGCACGAAAGAGGTCTTATTGTGAGACGGGGTGATCTATACTTTCTGTATTTTCTTTATGCTATTATGTTTTTGTATAAAATCTTATTTGAACAAGCAACTTAACTAATGGTTCACTCATGGGGAAATTATCTTAATTGTGCCAAGTTTTGGTTTACTTAGATCATTTTTCACTTATCCTTTAATTCAGGAAGCAAGCAAAGTTAGGTAGTTTTAATGATTTACACTTAAAACTTTCTTTATTGTTTCTTTACTTTAACATAGTTATTGTATAGTTTTTGAATATTGGGGTGTTGAATTTGAAATATTGGAGAGTATATTGTGAAGTATTGTTGTATTTGAAATATTGTGTATCATTGTGAAATTAGCAGGTACAAATCTGACAAGGGGAGCAATGAAACAAAGGGCGCTAGAGTTGGGGGAAAAGAGGATGTTGTCGTTTGTAGTGACGACACCATGGTGGCATCAATGGAATTGACGACATCCATGGTGGCACACCGAGCCTATTTTGGTATATTTTCACCCGGAAGCCCATTTTCGTATATTTTCGAATTAAAATGTTTAATTAGGTAAAAAAAACTCTATAAATAGTTGCCTTTTTTAAGTGGTTTTGGAGTTAAAGGCTGCAATGGAAAATTCATTGCAGAAGTTACAGTAATAATATGAATAATTAAAATTAAATTATAATATATTAAATTAAATTAATAAATACAAATAAGATAAATTAATAAATACAGTTTAACATAATTAATGCACCGTAATTTAATTCTGATCGTTCATATTATCACTACAACACTTGCAGTAAATTTTTCATTGCAACCCCTGAAACCCGTGTTTTTGGAGCTCATCAAACTCTTACAAATTTTTAAGAGTTTATACAAATTTAAGTGCAAATTAATAAACTTATTTTGAGTTCTTTTTTAATTTTATTTTTTAAAAATAAAGAAAATAAGTTAAAATGTATTTTGTCATTTCTATTTTCAAAATCTGTTTTAGAAAACGAAAAATAGATTTACTGATAAAATGAAAAATTATAAAAAATTATTTTAAGCGTTTTTAATCTAAAATAAGTAAAATCTCAATACACTGAAAACAAAAAATATCAAATTAAATGCATTTTTTATTTTTCTTATTTTGAAATTTTCAAAACATAACACACACGAAAAAAAAAATAAAAAAAAAAAAAAAAAAAAAAAAAAAAAAAAAGAAAAAATATAAATATATATCAAATGACACCTTAAAATTTTCTACTCACTTCACAATTTTAAAAAATTTATACAAATTTTTACAATTCCAAACACCTCAAATACAAACCAAACACTAAAAAATTAATCTTAAAAAAAAAAACACTAATAATAGTTATAATCACATCATATCCAATCTCGTATTATTATGTGGCACTAAAAATATACACACAATATGTGTATAATTTTTTATTTTTTAATAAAATAAAAATTAGTAAAATTAATTTGTGTAATTTAATAAGGGTTCAAAAATAAAATAATGTGATGATTAAATATCTAAACTTTGTAAAATAACTTAATTAGTAATAGTAATTTAATATTTTAATTTGATGGGAGATTGAAGGATAGTTTAGTAAATTAAAAAGTTTCATCAAAATAAAAACTTTATTAATTTTTTAGTTTCAACAATATCTGTAATATTTACATTATTATAGTAACTAAATCTATATCACCCACGTCTCAAATTCTACCCCTATTTCAAACATAATCTTATCCATATATATATATATATTTTTTTGAAACCATCCATATTTATTTTGTTGAATACAAGGTTAGATAAGAGATAACATCATACATTTTATTTTTATGTAACATTTAATTTCACATTTTTTTTTGAGATAATGTATATTGTAGAATGTTATCTATAATTGTATTTTATATTCCACGAGAGATATAAGCAAATTCAAAATTCGTAATTAATAGGAATAAATTATATTTTTCAAGTGAATAGGGCTAAAAAAAAAAAAAAAATGACAAGGATATAAATATAATTGTAAATAATTAGTTTTATGTGAGCCACAGAGATAGTGGTTAACAAGCGGTGGTCCACATTAGATAGTGGTTAATCAATGATGTTGATGAAGAATGGATCATTGACGGTGGTCGCAAGTGAGTCGTGATTGATTGATGATGATTGAAGGTGAGCAATAATGGCAGTCATCCGTGGGCAGCAGGCAACAACTGATGATCGATGGTAGGTGATGATTGTGACTGCTGGTGATAATTGTGGAGAAAAATAATAACTTGAGAAATGCCTATGTTATGTTTGCATAATTTTTAAAAATTAAAATTTAATTTATAAAATGGGTTTTCATGTTTAATTTAAAAAAAATGAAATTTTAAAAATTAAAAAAATTTGTCCAAAGGAACCTTAAGTTTGAAAATTTAAATTTTGGTGTTTGCCAGACCAAAACGCACCCAAAAAAATTTTAAGTTTTGATTTTTTTTCAATATTTTCTAATAAAATTTTGCCATAAGCCACTTTTACAATTTTTTTTGTTGTAAAAATTATCATCCAAACACCCTAAAAGTGTACTTGGATGTCAAAATTTTACAAGTTTTGAGGTGTTTTAAAGTATGAGTTTTAAAATATTCATATAAATGATGATTGAAAATTTTTAAGTGATAAGTTTTAGGATGTTTAACAAAACCTTGAAATGATGGGTTTTTGAGTGTTTAACAAAATCATGAAAACATCTGAAAACTCATGAGTAGGAGTTTTGTTCCTATTTTTTGAACACTCTGATTTGGGAGTTTTTATGATTTTATAAAATTTTATACAACGATATCTCATTAAAATATTGAAATCTAAATATAACATTTTTTTAATAAAACCTTATTAATAAAATATATTTCATATTAATTTAATTTAATAAATATAATTAATCAATTAAATTAATTTCCATTAACTAAAAATAATTAAATTAAAATTTTAATTTATTAAAAATAATTAATTATTAATAATATTTCAATAAAATAATTCATTTTAATATAATATAACAAAAATGGACAAAGTGTTAAAATTAATAAAATGTTTATAACACAAAAAATAGTAAAAATACCTTTTTTTTTTGTTTATTTATTTTTTGTTTGAGCTTTTATTTTTTTAGAAACAAAAAAATAAAAATAAGTTTAACAAATATTTGACAATTTATAATTTAGATTTGACTTATTTGGATAAGGTTTTGAATGTTATATATTTTAGATTATTTATAATATGGATATGACTTATTTAAATTAATAATTTTGAATGTTACTTTCATAATAGTTTTTTTGTGTTATTATTTTTTTTTTTTTTTGAGATTTATCACATAAGGTTTTATATATGCAATACATTAAAAAATACCTTAAAAGATTTTGAGTTTATTATTTTTAAATTTATATTTCTGAACACTTAACTGGCTCATACCATCTAAATATCTCAAAATCCGTACTTTAAAAACACAGCAAAACTCATACTTTCAAACATCCAAACACACCCTTATGCCACGCAAAAGTCGCAGCCAGGGCAAGGTAGTTACCTCAAACAATAGGGATAATCATGTAATTTTGGTTAGTTTATGGAGGTCGATTCCGTAACGTCGGTTGATACTCCCTCGCATGTAACACTTTCGTTGTGTGATTTCAAAGTGGAAATGAACAGATGTAGGAAACACTCAATGCTTTTTTGAAAAAACGTAAATATGGGAGAGAGAGGGGGCGAGAGATATGCATTAATTTGCTTTTGCTAGAATCTAATTCTCTTTGGAACTCATAAATGCTTGGAGTGGTACTGCGACATTGTGTAATCAAGAGCTTTTAATGACCTATTGTGAATGTGTATGTCTATGTATCAAAAGCTTTCAAGCCGAATAAAGGTCTTGATCGTGGCGATTTTAAGGGGTTTGCTACGTGGGTTTTTTTGGGTTTTGGATTTTAGAAGTGGGTTTTTGATGTTGTCTGGTTTTAGTCAGTGATTGGGTGCCGGGTGGGCGGTTATACATAATGAATTTTGGGTAGTGTGGCTGTTGGTTGTTGTTTAGGGTTGCGAGTGGGGTTAGGATTTAGCGGGAGTGATGGACAGAACTGAACTTGAAGAGGGAGAGGCTTGTCCTTTCCCGGATGATGATGAAAACATTGACCCTGACATAGCTTTCTCTTACATTGTAAGGGTTTTTTCATGTTTTGGTTTGAAGAATTTCCAAATGTTATACACTCTGAATTTTCACTGATAATTTGAAGTCGTTTTCTTCCTTCTTTATTTAAAAAAAAAAAAGTATACATATATGTAAAATTGTGTTAAATTATTTGAGGGTTTTTGTACTGGACGTGACTTGCATTGGCTTGTGGGTTGATAGTTGATTGCTTGGGTGTTTTAATCTGTTGGTCAATGATGTGTCTACAGGGTTGCAAGTTTGCTGCCCTGACTGCATTTGAAGAAAATGATTGAAGTGTTCTCTGCATTTGTGGTGTGTTATCTATTGGTCATTAGGCTCTGAAATAAATAGACAGCATAATTTGCGAGTTTTGAGATCATATCACTTTAAAACATATCATTCAACTTTCAAGTGTTAATATGTACTTTAAAAAAAAAAAGTGTTTATGCATAGATTGTTTTAATTGGTTTAGCGAGTGCATTGAACTAATGTTTCCCAAATGAAATGGTAGTGCACAATGGCAATTATAGACACAAAAATGACCAAAACACACACTCATACCCAAATGTACAAAAAGGGTTACATAGTCTGGCATGGAAAGGGGGAAAATCAGTCGCTACCTACTAATTAGCTATTACCGTGTTATAATTAACAATATTTGAAGACACCTGAGCAAGCGGGACAAAGGCTTGTGGATGTGATTTGAGTCTGAAGATAATACCACGCTCTTGCTTCATGATTAGGGCAGTTAGGGGATAGTTGAAACGCTTAGCCAGTGAATTCCATGGTGATTTGAAGTTCTTATTAGTCTCCATTATGTATCTTATTGATTATTGAAGTATGTGCCAAAGTTTTGAAGTAAAGTGGAAGCATCCTCGTCATTGTTGCTATTAATGTGCAATAAATTCAATGATGATGGGAAATTGAAAATTTTAACCTGAAGTATGAAAATATTGATGGTTTGTCTTTTGATTATATAGCAGCAATGCGATGGACCTTTCAAGCAATCCAATATGCCCTAAGTTGTGATTCACTATCTTAGGTTTCATTGAGTTTCTACTACTTGTTTTAAAAATCTATGAGGTTATAGCAATCTCAATTCACCAGATTTCATTTTCCTTTTCAACTAAATTCCTTGGTTAGATGCCCATTCTATCATTTAAACAAGTTTTCTGAAGATAGTAGCCACCTGTTGGATCTGACTTCCAGTTTGTCAATCAAGTAGTGCAAGTTTAAATTCAATCATATCTATGATGTTAATACTATGATTGCCTTGTTCTAGTTTTCTATCTGGTCAGTCTGATTTTATAATTCCTTTCCATTCTATTTCTTCAATGGGCTTGTTTGACAATTTTTTCATATTGTACATGGATTCATTACCAATCCCAATATCATGTTGTTTGCAAGTATGAGAAGCAAATGTGCATAACATTTTCTGCCTAACGTGCATAACATTTTCTGCCTCTTTGCCAAAAATATTGATGTATTTTTAGTGCTTTATTTATAATTGACACGTGCCAAAGTTCCTAATTTGCAAATAGTTTGTACCCAATGACATTGCTTTCTTAATAGAAACCACATTTATTCCAAAAAGTAATGTACATTAAATTGTTATATTAGTGCATTATTTTCATTGTGGAGCACCAATGCTATGCACTTCCAAGGAGCTCTGTGAGACCCTTTTCACCGTCTTACAGTTCTCAATCATGAATTATGTGCAAAATGTTTTGCAATGGTTCTCTACACATCTTCTCAACCCCCTTTCTGATGGATAAGAGACCAAGAATGGCAATATTAACACATGACTACAAACATAATGAATATTAGCCCTAAAGTTTGTGTGAGATTTTTGTTAACTTGTGATGCATCCAGTTCCATTATGTTTTATTTCATATATTTTATTTTCCTTTATAAAAATAGGATGAGTGGATTCAAGTTGTTTTGGGACATTATCAAAAAGATTTTGAGGCTGGGGCTTATGCAGAGAGCCTAGGTAAGTGATACATGACAGAAAAGCAAATTGGTCATATAGAACCTGAGGATTTACATGCAGCCATCATGATGGGTTTGGATTTTCTCCGACAGGTGCGAGATTTGGTGGTTATGGTTCCTTTCTACCTGTTCATTGGCGCTCAACTTCTATGCTTGCCAAGCCAGAAACTCCCAATGAAGTTGGGAACTGCAACATTCCAAGAGCTGTGCGTAATCATTCCTTTGAGGTATTTTTATTTTTTCGTCATTTTCCTTCGAATTAGCTGTTCATTCTGCTGGAAGAAAGAAAAATGAAGAACTGTGACTTTCTTCTAATTCTTTCATCTTGGTATAATATTTTATTTAGATAGGGCACTTTTGTTCATGTTACCACACAGGGTAGCCATAAGAACTCTATGGTTTTACATGGTGAAACTTTACATGTGAGACATAGGCCTGATTCAGACATGTCCCCACCACCATCTATTTCAAGGATTTCCATGGACAGTGAGTGTAAAGATTCTGTGGGCACTCAATCTAATCCATGCAATCAGAACATGTTGAAGTTTCGAATCAAAATGGGTTCTAGAAGTATATTGTCTCAAAAAAATTCAGAAATCTACAGTGGTCTTGGTCTTGATATGTCGTCCTTGTTAGAAGAAAGCCCAGTCTCACGTGAAGGGTATTTTGTGGAATCTCAAGAAACACTGGGTGAATCTACTTCCAGTATTATTAAGGTGAACTTTCTTCCTGCAGTATTGCATTCAGCCTCGGTGTCTTTTTTATGTCTTCGTCAATGGAATTAAACAAGGTTTTTTTAACCTTTTTTTTTTCTTGAATTGCTTCTTCTAAGTTGCTAATTTTATTTTATTTTTGCCTATGAATTTCTTGATACAATGAAGCAGATAATGACCTCTTTTCCTGTTCCGGATTGTCCACTATTATCACCTCTTGAAGATAGCTTGGTTCACTTCTTTGAAGGGCAAAGTTTTCCAGACAATAGTAGATTTGGGTCTGTTCAAGAAAGTTCTACCATATCAGCAAATAAGTTGGCATCTGAAGGAGGGATTGGAGAAGTGTGTTGCAAGAAGAAAATAAAGCTAAGAAACAAAAAAAGGAATTCAGTAGAAGAACATTGCAATGGTGCTGCGAGTGGTGTTGGTACCCATCCAAAACAAGAAACTCAGAACTCTATCAATATGAAGAATAATTCTAGTGCGATGAAGCTTCTAATTACATCCAAAGAAAAAGTTAAAGACCGCAATGCAGCGGAAGATACTAGTAGGACCTCTAATGATAAGATAGATGTCACTATGTATAAAATTGGGGCCACCAATTTGGGGAAGGAGGGAGCCTTGGATTCCATATCTAATGAGCACGATGTCCAGACCCGCAAAGGGAATGGTAAAACTGGTTTGGTGGAAAAAGTGCATAAACATAAAAGGGCTAATCTTAATGTAAGATTAGACAGTAGGAGTAAAGTTGAGAGTAGTTATGATCCATCTAAAGTGGATCATGATCTCCCAAAGACCCTGAAATTTTTAGCTGGTAGTGCAATGGAACCTGCAAGTGAGATATTTGATCAAAAAGCTCCATCCTGTCGCCGTAGTGGAACAGAGAATTTTCATGGGAAGGAAGAACCATTTTCTAAGGGAAAAAAGCAGTTGAAAGCAACCCACAGTCATGGAAGATCAGCTGCAGAGTCACCAAAGGAAAGCTTAAGGATTGGTGGTTCTACAGCAGCAAAAGATAAGAATGTTTGCAGCAATTATTTCTCTGCTAAGGTTGAAGGATATGATATGAAATTACACAAGGACTTGAAACAGGTCAGAGATAGCTATACTGATTTTGTTGGAAAAATGAAATTGGGAAACAAAAAAAATAGAAGGCATTTGATAGAGACTCCACTTGAAGATAAAGTGAAGTTCTCCAAGATCATGGAATCTGAGGGAGAAATCAATGAATGCAATGTCAAATTGATGGAGAGATCAGGTGGTAAAAAAACTGGTTCCCAGTCTACATTTGATGCGCCTATGAAAGGAGTTCTAGAAGGCACTACATCTTTAACAGAAAATGCACCCAATTCAAATGTCTTTTCTACAGGGGCTGCTCCAATACTCATTGAGGAAAACTGGGTATTATGTGACAGGTGTCACAAGTGGCGGCTTCTTCCATATGGTGCAAATACCGACCACCTCCCGAAGAAATGGATATGCAGTATGCTTAATTGGCTGTAAGTTCCTTTCCTGGATATATATGTGTGATATATATTGTCGAGACGTAACTGCCTTGATTTCTGTATGATATCTAACATTCATCCTGTGAGTTTTCCAAGCTGTGATGAACACTACCAATTACAGTGATACCATATGTTTCTTTTCATTTGGAAATTTGGAGGATTATCACATCACTCCTTAATTTTTGCTCTTTATTGAAATTTTAGGAGGCCCTAAGTACACTGTAGCACTTACTACTTATTATCTTTCTGGATCCATATTTTTCAAAAGGGAAATAGTTAGAGAAAGTTTTATAGGAGAAAAGTTCAAAATTCATTTGTGAGGAGAAAATTCTTACATTAACTAATCAAAGAGACATGAATTTTGTATATAAATATTTAATGTGTATAAATATTTCTCTTTGAATTTTGTGGTGTTTTTTCTGTTGCAAACAAATTTAGTACTTCTGCAACCTGTGTCTTTCCTTCTCCTCTCTAACTTAGTCCTTGACTTTTTCAGGCCTGGAATGAACAAGTGCAGTTTTAGCGAGGAGGAGACCACAAATGCTCTGAATGCACAGTACCAAGTTCCCATTCCTGATATCCAAACCAATCAGAGGAATTATTCTGGTGGAATTGCATTGGATGTAACCTTGGACAGTGCTCAGCATCTTGACCAGATAGCCCAGGATGTTGGTTTTAATGCAGTTCTTCATGGTGGAAAGAAGAAAGGTAGATCAACAGCAGTTCGAGATGCAGGGATAGTTGGTGCTTTTATGGACCTCTTGAACTCTATATAACCAAATTTAGACAAGTCACTTTAGAGGCAGAAGTTAAAGAAAGTGACAATTCCTCTTTGGAGTTCATTTCCTGGAAAATATATCATTTAATCAGCTCTTCCATCCTGAAACATGGGCATGTACTAAAAGAGAAAATAATAGTAGTGCCCTGTTTAAGAGGACCGTTATAGTGCATTTTAAGCAAGTATTGGGAATTGGGGGAGACATGAAGGATTTTGTTAGATTTTAGCCATCTTCTTACCTAAAGACTTGAACTATTAAGGAGGGGACACTTTATTTTTTACATTGACTTATTGTTTTCTCAACACATCCCCTCATGTGAAGCTGAATTGATTCTTATTTTTTATTTTTTAACTCAGGCAACTCTGATAAGATATTAAATTGTTAGCCACTATCTCACCTAAAATCTTTAGGGAGGGGGCAACTTTGTTATTTTTTATTGACTTAATTTTTTTTAATCAATGGATTTTATTTTAGTTATTCTTTTTACCTATGCATCTTCTCTTTCCATTGTTTTTATCTTTCATTTGTAGTTAAACAAGAGCAACCCATTTCACTTGCCTTTTCTTTTCCCAATCTAAATTCACTGGCCATGGCGAGAGTATTTACTTCATGAAGTTCGAAACTGTGCTAGACAGCTTTTGCAATCCATGCACCCCACTGGTTCATATGTAAAAATTTTTATAAGTAATCCCACTGCTTCAATAGTTCTGACATTTTATTACTTCTTTGCATGTAGTTGTGTAATGATTCTAGCTTTTATTACCCTAGAAGTTTCCATACACCTTTCATTGTTTGTAAGCACATGCATTGTTGCTTATAAAAATAAAAATAAAATAAAAAAAGAAAAATAAAGGAAACAGCAAAGAAAAGAAACATGTCAGTGATTTTCCTTCAAGCCTGTTTTTCTTCTATTATTTCCAACTTTTGTAAAATAATGTTAAAAAAAGAGTAAAAAGAAAAAATTCTAGAGTAGAAACGTGACATGGTAGAAGAAAAGGTTTCAGCTTTTTGCAGAATTAGCCAATATCTTTTCTTATTTAGTGTTTAAGGCATTAAGTTTTTGTTACATTTCTCTTCTGATCTTATTGTGGACTTGTGGATGCTTGATACAAGCCAGGGGTCCCTAAGTACTGACAAATGTGATATCAACTTATCCCCATTTTGACCTTGTTATAGTGATGCATATATCGTTTGAACAGTTTGAAGAATAATTTCTTATAAAAAATAGAATATTTTTGGTATATGGGGATTGCTTTGTTCATGCAACAGTCCTCACTTGGGTGAATAATTTGTTTCACTTGCAGGTGATGCTAAGCCACTGAAAATGAAGAGAAAGAGAGAGGCTGATCAAGATGGGTTTAGAGTCCATAAGAAAGCAAAGGAAGGAAGCATCCATTACACTGATGTGGTTCAGAATCCTGCTGGGTCAGTAAAGCAGATTGCATCTAATGATCAGAAAAACAACGAACTCTCTTCTCCTCAGTATTCACAAAACGTTGCAAAGGATGTGTTGTTAGCCTCTAGAGAAAAGCAAAAGAATTTGGCTGAGAAGATGGTGGTTAGGGAGGAGCATATTAAAAGAGAGATTCATGGCAAGAAGAAGACATTGAAGAATTTCCAAGAGACACAAATTCATACAGGAAGCCCTATGAGAGAACCGAAGCAAATCAAAATTGATGATGAGAAAGACAATAAAGACTCTTCTCGATATTCACAGGATCTTGTGAGGGATAGTTTATTAGCTTCTGCAGAAAAGAAAATGAAACGGGTGGCGAAGATTGTGACTTTGAAGGAACATGGAAGAAGGGATATCTCCAGCAGGAGGAAATTGACCGACTGCCAGGACTCGCAAATGTATTTAGAGACTCCCTTGACAGATCATCACAAAGAGAGGAAGGCCAAAGAATTGAGTTACCAGAAAAATGCATTTTGCGATAGGAAGGAGATGAATGGAGAAGATAGAAAAGATAAGGCAACCAGGATCTTGTCAAATAACAGAAATTGTCCTGTGGATGACAATATGCAGTACGAAGAAGACAATACTGGAAATGACTGTCCGCAGGTCCAGTATCATGGGAGCGAGTTATCTCAACTGACTCTTGATGGAAAAAGTTGTTTAATAAATGATTTGGAATCTGGAAAACCTTCTGTTGCAACTGCCTTAAGTTCATCTAAACTTTCGGCCATGCATAAAATTAAAGTTGACTTCCAAAAACCTGAAGGATTTTCTGTAGAATCAGTTTCTTCTTCTCCTTTAAGGATTTCCAACGCACTGAAACTTAGCAAGAGCCTCTTACGGATGGATGATGGCACCAATGCTGGCATTGCTCTTGTAAATGGTCAAGGAAGAAGCTCTGACGGTAAATGTGATAGTGGAAGCTGTAGGTTTAAGATGGTAAGAAAGAATAAATCAATTAATCTCAGATCACAGAAGTCAACCAAGTTTAATTCTCCTACAGAGATGGATGACAAGAACCAGTCCCATGATAAAGAGAGGTTGCAAAATCAGTATCATTTCCCTAATAGTTCTCCTTCCCAGAAGTCTGGGAAGAAATCGGGTTCACGAACCAAAGAACACTTGGTTTCCGATTCAAGTGCTCGTAATGGTAGGATCAAGAACTCTGATTCTTTCAATGAACAGAAAGATCTGCATCCAACAGAAAGTTTGAAGTATGTTGCAGAGAATGAAGCTCGAGATTGTGAACCTCATTACAAAGAAGAAGTGAATGGTGTAAATTTCAAAACCCCAGGGAATTACAACAGCAAACCTGAGAAGGCTGTGAAAAATCATATTGCCAGGAAAGCTCCTGCAGGAAAACATCCTAGTGACTGTAGTGTAAGAAGCTACCAATTAAATCTTGAACAGAATGAAGTTCCACAAGCACAGACAGATACCAAGTGGCAAAATGTGAAATCTACTGCAAAAAAAAACCTGCTGCAGAACCATGATACTGAAATACCCATGGGCTGCCATGCTTCAAATAGAGATAATATAGCTCTTGGCGCAGGGAAGTCAACATATTTTTCCGTTTGCAGAGACGAAGAAAGTATGTCTCCATGTTCAATAACTGTTTCTGAGAAGGTCAGTAGACATGATCTATATGGTGGAGCACAGGCCCAAAAATTACTTGGGAAGGCTGGTATGCATAATGAATTTCACCAAGTTAGCTTTAGACATTTTACACCCAATGTGCGTGGTCCCAATGATATTGATGCTCAAAATCCTCTTAAAATGAATTTATTTGGCCATGCAGCGAATAATGCTTTGAAAGAGGCTAGGAATCTTAAGCACTCTGCCAATCATCTTAAGGTGTGTTAAAATATATGTAGATATTGTGATTCAATTTCTGTTCCATGTGGTATACTTATAGCTATAATGGATACTATTCTCCTAACCCTTTATATGATTCAACCTGCTATAAAGACTTCTGGGTCAGGACTTGAAAGTACAGAGCTATTTTTCCAAGCAGCTTTGAAGTTTCTTCATGGAGCATCGCTTCTAGAACTTTGCAACAGTGATCCTAACAAATATGGCAGAATGGCATCAACAGAAGTCTATGGTACTACTGCAAAATTATGCGAGTAAGTATTGACTGCAAATTGTGTGTTTTTGTTGTCACATCTACACCTGAAAGCGACATAAATGTTGTATGATATTAGGGGGAAAGAAAAGAAAAGTGTACACATAAAGAAACTGTGAAAAATGGTGCTTTTAGTGCTGTCCCTGTCCAGGAGAATATGAGAATTGTTGATGCTGTTTTCACCCGGAGCACTGGAAATGAAGTAGGTATATATACACTTCAGTAAACCTGTGCTTTAAAATCATGATAATGGCAGATCATATGGGAGAGTTAATAATTGAGAATATATTTATTATGTAATTGATGCACTCTCCCAGTGCTCTTGTCTCTGCTGCAACCTATGGTGAATGGCTATGAAAAATAAAAGCTAATGGAACAAGTTGAGGAAGAATTCGAGGACTCCCTCAGCCTCCCAAGAGAAATTTTCTCAATGAATTTTCTGATTCGCTGAAAGGAAGAAGTAGAAGGGGTTTTTATAGTCTCAGTTGTAACTAATTCTTGTAACTATATTACTAACTAACTATTTTCTTGTTACAGCAAGTAGGCTTAGTGGGCCCTATGATGATTCAGCTTTTACTAAAGGTGGTCTATTCCTCCAGCACTCTCTCGGCCCAATGAAACATAGCCCAATGCTGCTGCTTTAAACCCATTTCTTTTAACCTGCTTGACTGCCCGACCCATATGTTTGACCCGAGCCTTCATTTAATTCTTGTTTGCTGCTTCACGTGCCTTCTGACCTCCTAGGGTTGTTTTTATCTGCACTTTTCAGCCTTCTTTTTTCTGTCAATCACTTCGTCTCCCTCATCCTTGACCTTCCCTCTCCTAAGTTACTCTTCTGTTCCTTCCTTTGCTGTGTTTCTGCTGCCGAGATTGGAGAAGGCTGGTGCTGAATCGATGGCCGTCTTCTTGTGTAATCTTTCATCTGATCTGAGGGTTTGGTGCTTTCTCACCCTTTTGATCTCCTGTTTCTACTTCTTCTTCTACCTCCTGTTTGGTTCCTTCCTTTGTTTCATTACAACTGCCTCCCTATTCAAACTCTACCTTGACCTCAAGGTCGAGGTCTGGATACTGGCTCCTGAGCTTGTATATCTTTTTCCAAGAAGCTTCCGCTGGTGTTTGTCCTTGCCATTGAATCAAAGCTTCGGAGATTGAACGCTGGCCCCTTTTCCGTTGTCTGGTGTCTAAGACTCACAGAGGAACTGGTAAGACATTCCCTTGGTCATCTGTGGAAGGTAAGGTTGGTAAGAACTGTCTCTGTCTCCTAACTTTGCTTTGAGTAGAGAAACATGGAAAACTGGATGAATCTGAGAAGTGTCTGGTAATTGTAACTTGTAAGCTACTTCTCCAATCTTTTGTATAACTAGAAAAGGGCCGAAGAACTTGGGAGAAAGTTTACTCTTTTTGCAGCGTCGGACTGATAATTGTCTGAATGGCTGTAATTTGACGTAGACCCAATCCCCTGTGGCAAAGGTTCTCTCAGTCCTGTGTTTATCTGCTTGCTGTTTCATACGATTCTGAGCACGAGCCAAATTTTTCTTTAAGAGATGAAAAATCTTCTGGTGTGTGTTTAATAAATCGTTGACCGTTGAATTTTCTGCCATTCCATTGATGTACTGCGTGAGTCTGGGGGGTTTAACTCCATAGAGGGCTTCATATTGAATTGTTGAATGATAACTAGTGTTGAACTAGTATTCTGCTAGATACAACCACTGAGACCATAATTTTGGGGAATCTGAGATGAAACAACGTAGGTAAGTTTCTACACATTTATTAGTCACCTCTGTTTGGTCGTCTGTTTGGGGGTGGAAGCTAGTACTGAAATATAGTGAAAAGCCTAGTAATTTGAACAACTCTTTCCAAAATGTACTTGTGAATAATGAGTCTCTGTCTGAAACTATTGTGATTGGTAGACCATGTAGTTTAAAGACATTTTGCATGAAAATCAGGGCTAACTGAGGTGTTGTATATGGGTGGGTAAGAGGTATGAAACGAGCATATTTGGTGAGTCTGTCAATAATTACCCAGATTGAGGAAAATCTGTTGGAGTTGGGTAATCCATCTATGAAATCCATGGATATGTCAGTCCATGAGCTTTGTGGGACTGGTAGTGGTTGTAGAAGTCCTGCAGGAGCTATATTCTCTGACTTGCATTGTTGACATACTGGACGTGCTTGCACCCATTCTTTTATCTCTGTGATCATGTTAGGCCAATAGAATTCCTGCTGTGCTTTTTTATATGTCTTTTAGAACCCTCCATGACCTGCTGTTGGATCATTGTGACAGTAGCAAAGAATCTGTTAGTTTAATTCTGTGTCTGCTGGAATGTATATCCTTTTCTTGTAAAGAAGAATTCCCTGTTGTAGTGAATATTTGTGGCCTTCTATCCCTTCTTGTTGGACTTGTTGAATTTTTTGTTGGGCTGTTTAATCTTTGTATAGGCTTTCTGCAATTGTTGAAACATATTAGGAATAGGACCTACAATAGAAATGGGGCAGCAAATAGCATGAGAGTTCTGAGTATTGTTGTCTTCATGGAGTCTAGATGGAGCATCAGCAACTTTATTATCCACTCCCTGTTTGTATTCAATTGTAAAGCTATAGCCCAGTAGTTTAGAGATCCACTTCTGCTGTGTTGGTGTCCCAATTTTCTGTTCCAAAAGGAATTTCAGGCTATGGTGATCTGTTTTGATGATGAACACTTGCTCAAGTAAGTGGGGCCTCCATTTTTTTACTACCTGAATTAGAGCAAAGACCTCTTTCTCATAGGTGGACAATAGCAATCCCTTCCCTTTTAGTGCCTGACTGAAAAAAGCCACCGGTCTCTTTTCTTGCATTAATACTACCTCTATCCCTGTTCCTGAAGTATCACACTCAATAGTAAAGACTTTAGAAAAATTGGGTAAAATTAATACTGGAGGACTTGCTACTGCTGTCTTGAGTTTCTGAAAAGCTTCCTGAGCCACTGGAGTCCACTGAAATGCATTCTTTTTGAGTAAATCTGTCAGGGGCTTGGCAATCCCTCCATAGCCCTTAATAAATCTTCTGTAGTATCCTGTGAGACCCAAGAATCCTCTTAATGACTTAAGAGTTTTGGGAGTGGGCCATTCCACCATAGCTTCAATCTTCTTAGGGTCAGCCTTTACTCCTTGTCTTGAAATTAGATGGCCCAAGTAGTCTACCTCAGCATACCCAAATCTGCACTTGGACTCCTTTGCAAACAATTGGTGCCTTTTTAGTAATTGTAACGTAAGGTTCAAATGAATCACATGTTCCTCGGAACTTCTACTGTATAC
>JAVXUM010000036.1:13758883-13771981 GCA_035590655.1 Pouteria glomerata
GATCCAATTCAGCAGTAAGTCCACAATTGAGAGATTCTTAATTTCATCTAATTGGGATGGCCAGCTTGTTGGATGTGTTTACCATTCTCCTTTGTTGTTGGACTATTGAGGCATTAGTCATGGACCTTCAACCTTTAGATTTGAAAACATATGACTAAAAGTGAGGGATTCAAAGGGAATTTGTTAGAATGGTGGAGGAGCTACTAGGGCGAAGGCAATGCAAGCTTTATTGCAAAGAAAATTAAAAAAATCAAGACTGACATTCTTTATATATTTATATATATTGACCTTGTTGCAAGTCCCATGTTTTTGAACTGTGAAGATTATTGAGTATGAAGAAAGTAATCACACATCTCATATTTGCACAGTGGTGCTTTTATTTTGTGCATTTACGTTCTTGCGAAATTGTGTATGCTATAAATGATATACAGGACTGTATTATGGAAGCTTTATCGTGAGATATCACTAAATTGTTTAGAAATCCCGCTTTTAGTCCAAGAGATGCGTTCATCTATGTCAGTGGCCCTAGAAGTGTACTTCTATCTCTGATATTGATGTTTAGATGTGTTATTTTTCAATTGCATGCAGTACAAGTTTTTTGTTGATGGAGAATGGCAGCATGATGAACACCAACCATTTGTTAGGGGAAATTATGGGGTGGTGAACACTGTCTTCTTGGCTAGGGAGCCTGATGTGATTCCTGCAGTTTATACAACAGAGACAACTGGTAGATCTAATATGGATGTGGATAATGATCCATTTCTTCATTTGGTGAGAATCTGTTTCTACGCTTACTAATATGTGTTTTTTTTTTCAAAGTTTACCGTATATCATTAGCCAGTGTGCTTGTGTGCACGCGCTCACGCGGAGAAGTTTTACTTAACAGAGAACATTTCTTGTATTGCATCTAAACTTATCCTGAAATAGTAATCATTAAATATTATGTATTTATATATTAAAATTTTCTTTAGCTTGGTAGTACTTCCAATCTTAAATGGAAAAAGGATACTTTTTAATGCTTTAATTTGGAAACTTATATCATGTGCACATTAATTACTAGTGGTTCCTCCAAGAGCAATAACAGCGGACAAATGCGGTTTTTAAACACTGTTATGGTTATATGATGCCATAAAATTGTTGGTAATATTGTCAAATGGTAACATGTAGCAAGCAGTTCCAAGGATATCAGAGGCTGATATAGAGATTTCTCGTCAACGTATATCTGAGTTCTTGTTGACTCATACCACATACGAGTTGCTTCCTGAATCTGGAAAGGTTAGTTTGCCTACTTATGGCCATCTTTTGCAGTAATTTCATAATTACATCGTCAGATTGTATTATGGCTTTCTGGCTGAATGTTATCTAATATTGCAGGTCATTGCCTTGGATGTGAATCTACCAGTGAAGCAAGCATTCCATATCCTCTATGAGCAGGTAATTTTGGACACTTGCTCACCATCTTAGGTTCCAGTTTCCAGGAGAGTTGACCTTATGCTTTTTGTTATTACTGCTTTTTTTCAGCTAAGGTATCTCAGAAGTGTTCAGTTGGAATCATTTATGATTGTCGATTACATTGATTGGGGATAGAAAACAGATATATTCTGGCAGAAGCTTTCATATATAGAAAACTGGATTACTTCTGGTTCCAGTATTGCATTACGTTTCCTTACTTGGTTTGGTGGGAGTTTATTCATCTTTGGAGAGATGATGCTCGCCAAAAACCCAGAATGATCTTTTCCTCCAGTACTTTTTCAGCTTTTCTATCTCTTGGTCAAGAGATTGAACATGTAGTTCTAAGAAGCACAGCTAAAGACATGAGATACAGATACCACATGTTACAGACACATGGATGTGGCAATTTCAAAAAATATCAATACACTTCTGGGTAGTGACACTTCAAAAAAATAAACATGTATTTTTATTTATTTACATGAAAAACAACAATTTGTTTATTTTTTATTATGGCCACAGTTATCTTTTATTTATATCTATTTTAGAAATTTATGTTCCCAAACAAATTAGAAGTTTTGGTTTTAAAAAATTCTCAAGGTAAAATAATTTAAAGGAGAATGTATTGATAGATATAAGTTCATGTTATATTTATCTTGTTATTTAATTTTAAGTCCCCCACCCCCCCTCCAAAAAAAAATTATGATTGTCTTAGGTGATAGACGTGTCCTCTGATTGTGTTGGTGTCCAATATAGACACAAGAGCATGACACCTTCTTGCAAGTGTTTGTTCTTGATGTAGTCCATTATTGAACATGTTATCCTTGTTAATGTTTTGCAGTGTGTGCTCTGTTCATGTCCATTCTGCCACAATTTCTTACATTGCCCCCCTTTCCTGCATGTAGTATCTAGTGCAATTTTTATTTCTGATTAATTGTAGGCTGGATTTCATATTATCTAATTAAATTATTTTCAGGGAGTTCCTGTGGCTCCTCTTTGGGATTTTGGCAAGGATCGGTTTGTTGGAGTTCTTAGCGCATTGGATTTCATCTTAATTTTAAAGGAGGTACTTATATGATAAACTTATGATTTCCTTTCTGTGGTGAATCTGGTAGTTTCACCACTTCGGAGAAAAACTACATCGTATGCTGATCATATTTAACCGTGTAGGACCCGTTTCTTTCTCGTGTAGAATTTAGTGTGCAGGCATTTCCATTGATTCGCTTCCCAAAGTTTCTATTTGATGAGTAGTTACCCTGGATATCAATATATATTGTTGTGGAACTTCCTTCCCTGCAATCTTAACAAACCTCATACTATCTATTTTCTGTTATTTAATGTTTGATTCCATTATCTGTTATGTCTATCTTTTCCTTGAGTCCATCTGCACATCATAGATGCCTCTGAACTAATGCTGTCCGGTTTAAATTCCAGCTTGGCAATCACGGATCAAATTTAACAGAGGAAGAGCTTGAAACACATACCATATCAGCTTGGAAACGAGGAAAATCACACCTGACTAGGCAAGTTGACGGCAATGGTATATCATATCCAAAACATCTTATACATGTAAGAACCTCTTGCAGCATAGAAATGGTTGAATTTCTTAGTGTTTAAATCTTTATTATCTTCTGCATAATGAGGAAAAGATCCTACATTCACTCTGGGTGTTTCAACATGTAATGTATATTGCTAAGTTTCCTACTTCATATCGTTAGTAGCTCTAGAATGGTGACACTGTCTTTCATTGCATAATCGAGCCTCAAAAATCTTAACCCTTGTAAGACTGTCAAATTTCACATCCCGACCTTTTTGGCCACAAAAAGCAGTATAACAGCCTCTTTAGTCCTGGCTTTCCTGTCCTGTTTCTCATTATCTCATTATGTTGACTAATGGATAATTTGGAGTGAGACTATATAAACAATTACATATGCCGCTGATATTTGAATTAGGCTTGCCTCTTTGAAATACACTTTTGGAATCTGTTTAACGTCTTTTCCCTGTGTTGATATCTAAATCTCTTCCACCCTGCCCCCAAAAAAAAATATATATATATATATATATATAAACAATATGTTTTGCAAGGTGTGCACATATTTTCCTGAACCTTGGGTGCCCTTTGAATCAAGTTCCCTTGTCCAAGATGTTTTAGATCTTTACTTATCTGACGTGGACGATTCCTGTAATGTGCAGTCTGGGCCTCATGATTCTCTAAAAGATGTTGTTCAAAAAATTTTGCAAAACAAGGTGGCTACAGTTCCCATCATCCACTCTTCTTCGACTGATGGTTCATTTCCACAGTTGCTGCACCTGGCTTCCCTCTCTGGGATTCTGAAATGTAAGCTTTTTCTCTCTTGGTGTGCTTGTGATTACATGCAGTATGTTACTAACATGAAGACCTACCTTTCAGGTATTTGCAGGCATTTTAGACATTCTTCTAGCTCTTTGCCCATTCTTGAACAACCAATTTGTTCGCTTCCTTTGGGTACATGGGTTCCAAACATTGGGGACTCAAATGGGCAACCATTTGCAATGCTGAGACCAAATGCTTCTCTTAGTGCTGCCTTATCTTTGCTGGTTCAAGGTAACTTTCCTCTTTTTCCTAAATACATTTTTCTGGGGTTCAGTGGTAATATTTCTGGAATCAATTCACCCATTTCTTTTATCCACTCTTTAATTTTTAACAATAATACCTTGCACTTTGTTATTGCCTTCTTGGTGCATCTTCATCTCTGATGCACCACAGCTGAGACCTAACAAAGAAGAAATTTAAAAGCAAAAAGACAAGAAGAGAAAAAAAAAGAAAGAAAGAAAAAGAAGAGAGACTTGGAGAATTCAATCAACTTTAGTGATGTGACTTTAATCCTCAATTGAATTAAAGATTTATGGTGTTGTACAGTTTTAAATCGTTGTTTTGAAACAATGATGCTATTTTTATGTCAAAACAGTTTCTTTTTCCCTCCTTCTCTTGAGTTCTTTATATTTGTTGACAACACAAGTTTACTTGGGCTTGGAAGTACTTAATATTGAAGAACCTCCTTGACTAAGATGTTCAGTAGTCAGTTAAGTTTATGTAGATATTTCCTGGTTGCCAACAAGTTGTCCATTTTTGTGAGTTGTAAGCTGATTGTGCGTTATTACATGGACAGGTCCTTGCCTGACTATATTTGATGTGTTTCAGACGATTTTGCAAATTCTAAAATTTGTTTTTAGGATTTTGAATTGGTTTAATAAATCTGGAGTTGTATCTTGTATGGTGAAACTTTGTGGATGCTGCCCATTGCCACGTGGAAGAATGGAAGAAATCATTGCCATTAATGAAGTGAAATATGTGATTTAGTGATCCTTTATGATTTGGTGTCTTCATTAGATGTGACCAGTTGGAAATTATGTGTGTGAAAGATATACCTTTTTTTTTTTTTTTTTAAGCGTATGCCCAATGGAAGCACCTGTTAAAAGGTGTGAAATTATGGAGATTGTTAGGAGTAGGAGAGGGAGAGGAAGACCTAAGAACAGTTGGAAAACAACTATTAAACATGACCTTACCTACATGGAGTTAATAGAGGATATGGCTCTAGATAGATTTTCTTGGCGTCGTCAAATCCATATAACCGACCCCACCTGGTGGGAAGAGACTTAGTTTGGTTTGGTTTGGTTTATTATAAGATCATGTTTTTATTTTTTTTATTTTTATTATAAGATCATGTTTTTCTTATCAAAACGTAGAAATAAAACAAAAAGAAAGCAAAAGAGATTCTACTTGCTTTGAAATCTAACTTGCAAACATTATTTGGTAACTGTGCTATGTCCTCTAGGTAGATCATAATTATTCCCCTTTCTAGACATCTTAAGGCAAATGTTGATTAGAGATAAGAGTTGGCAACTGTGCTTCTACATTACAAGGTACGCGCATCTAGGCGTGGAACCCTTCCAAGGCTATTACTTAATTCAGCAACAAAGAAAAGATGTACCCTCTTGGAGAAAATTTGACAGAATTTACATTGCTTTGGCATCATCAGTTGCTAGTGCAACAGCCAGGGCTTGGTTCTTGTAGAACACAGCATGGCTTTTTAAGTAGAACTGAGAGCTTGAGCAGTTACATGTTTTTTTTTTTTTGGGGCCGGGGGTACTGGAATCAATTGTATTTCAGTTTTAATGGTCAAGAAATAGAACTTATCAAGAGTTTCTTTTCTTTTCTTCTAATTAAGAAAACTACATCTTTTGATTTAGAAGCATATTTTATCTATGTTTAAATAACCTATTTCCCACTTAGTGGGAAGAGACTTAGTTTGGTTTGGTTTAAATAACCTATTTATTATGTACCATGTTGGTGCCTCCTTGTTTTGTGTATTAGATGTGTTCTGCCGACGAATCATTCGTTCAACAATTGGGGGGAGGGGGGGGGTGACCTGGGAGTTTTACAATTATTTGGAAGTTTAATATTGAACTCATATCTAGACAACAAAACTTTCAAAATTCGAATGATGGTAACCTAAGGAAAAAAATAAAACAAAATAAAAAAAGAAAAAGGAAATGTATTTATGGCCTGCGCTGGCGTTGGAATGTAAATTTCTCTTTCAGATCGTATGGAAAATTATGGGTTAGGGATCTGTAATTTACTGTATTTGATATTATGGTGAACTTTGTGTAGTTTATTAAATTTTATAGCCATGTTGTGTTTGGTGTTTATAATCTTCGCCTCCTTTTTGGTTGATTTCTACTTAAATCATTCTTCCCAGGTTTTGGAATAACTCAATGGTCAAATCCCTGTTTTCTCCATGGGTAAAACTTTCTGCATCATTTTTTTTTTTTTTTGAAACTTTACTATTTTAAAGTGATTTAAGTACCATAAAAACACTAACGCTATTTCCTTTACGCGAGTGTTTTAACTTTCAAGTTTGTTGAAACACTGATGTATTTGTTTTAATATTGTTAATTTTTTATTTTGTTATTTACTCATGGTTGAATGATTTATTTTCTTGGGGAAATTCTGCTTTGCCTTGTCATCATCAAGTGGTTTGTTTGATGCATGGATAACTGGATATCAAGATACCTTACATGATTTCAATGTTATTTTTGGTCAATTTGTCACTTACGTGAGGAAGGAGAGAAAATTATTTCCTTCTCTTTTCTCTATTTTTTTTTTTTTTAAAAGAAACTTGTGGATGTAATGAAGCCAAAATGAATCAAACGACTCAGTTTTGTTTGTTTGTGGGTCCAAAAAAATAGTTAAAATTTAAATTTTTAGTTTATGTAATTTTGTTTTCTGTCTTATAATTTTCTTAGCAACTGACATTGGTTTATGTTGATTTTTTTATTTTTTTCATTTTACTTGTATGTATTGTAATATGTAAACTTTTCCTAGTAATTAGTTAGGTAAGATATACAAGATTAAGCTTTTCTTCTCTTTGCTTTAGGGGGAATGGAATATTTAAAGTTGCTCATCCTATAGTTAAAAAACTACACAAGGTCATCTCTTCTATTTGGCTGTTGAGGAAATATAGGAAAAAGAAAAAAAAAAAATCGAAGATTGAATGAATGATTAAGTATCAGATAAAAATATACTTTACATTTTGGTGTGTTTGCGCAGTAGGAGAAACCGCAAAATGAGTTCGCAATTCTCAAATACCTGAAGGATAGAAACGTGGCTTTATCTCGCATTTCTAGAACCGTGTTTTAAGTGCAACCACGAATTGATTTTGCGGTTGTCTGTCGTTTAGCCAAAATCACAAAATGGCATTGCATTTTCCCACTTTTCAGCCAGAACCACATATTGGTTTCGTAGTTTCAAAACTACAATATGAATATGCATTTTCATTAACTGTATTCCTCCAAATATTGAAATTTTGACAGCAAACTCACAAAATTTGAATCAAAGATCCTTAGAAAAAAAAAACCTCTACTAGATCAATCCGATAACATGAAAATGATACTCTAGGCCCAAGTCCATTTTCATGCACATGCTCATGCTCAGGCCCTCTGCGCACAATAGCATTCTGGCGTGTCTCATACATATGCCACTTTCCATTCTATTCACACGATAACCTAAACTTAACTCTCATGTACACACTTGTTCAAACTCCTGTGCATATGCTTGTTTCCTTAATTTTTTTTTTGTGTGCATCATGACCTCAACTTGCAACTACAAAAATATAACCCCTAAATGTAAGAGTGTATAATTGTAGTTTTAACCTAATGAGTTCAGTATTGTTTCCATGGAAATCTATTAAATAATAATTTAAAAGCCCAAATCCAAACCTAGTTAACTCTAACCTAAATTTGAAGAAAGTTTAATTAAGAAAAAAAATGAATGCTACAAAAATTAAATTTTAGGGCTTTACCTAAAGATCTAGTTTTGAAACAATGAGCAATAAATAAATAAATTAACTTCAACTTTAAAAAAATAATTTAATTAGCAAAATTTAAAATAAGAAATTAATTAATTAAATTGCAAGGTAAGCAATACTTAATTCAAACTAATCATGTTAAGATAAGAATCCATATAATAAAGTAGGACGATTTTTGAAAATGTCCATCTCACAAACTAAGATCTAACGACTGAGATTGAGTTTTACTTTTCAACGAGTAACTGAGATATTTTACAAACTAAAATTTTTTTTCAAAATTTTTATTTTTTTGTCCCACATTGCTAAAACACTACAATTTCACTTTTTCTTTTGTCTGTGAAAGTATTAGAATTGTGACATGCAATTTTAATAAATTTAAAAAACTCGTGAGTTATGAAAAGGAGCCCACGTTCTTGGATTATCAAGAGAAATTTATTTGCTTATGGATTCGAAAATAAGATCCACTTGCTTAAAATTTTAATATAATTGTTAAATTTACGTGTTTTAATTATATTGGTAGTTAAATTAAAAATACAAATAAAAATGAATTTATTTAAAAAACCTAAATAAAAAAGTTTAAATAATAATTAAGTTATTTTTCTTATATTAAGAACTTTTAGTATTTTTAAAATTTAAAAGTAAAAAAAAAAAAATATTGAATGTTAATTAAACGTAGGATTAGTTACTTTTTTTAAATTTTAATTTTAATTTTAATTTTAAATTAATTATAATAATTATATTTGATTTATTTTATAAAACACATATTATTAATAATAATAATACCTTTTATTTGAGTTATTTTTTTATAAAATCACTTAAAATTTTATATTTGATCATCATTTTATTTTTTATTTTTTCAAATATTTGAATAAAATTAGTCATTGCAGAGTGATTTTTATTTCTAAGTTTTAATTTTAAATTTAAATCGAAAAGATTAACTATATTTATATAATAAAATACAACACATTTCAAAAATATTATTCTTAGAACTAAAATTCAAAAACTGATATTGAGTTTTATCATTCAATGAATAGCTAAGATCTCTTACAATTCAAAATTTTCTCCCAAATTTTCATTTTTGGGTCAGTTCACATTCTTGTAGACCATTAAAATTGAATTTAATGATGATATTTTAAGAGTTGCATTGAGAAATATAAAAATTTTGTTTCTCGGTATTATGTTGCCCGAGGAGATAGAAAGAGAGGGTAAAAAAATGCGTGCATATTTAATTTTAATTAATGAGTGTCGTAGGCACGCGTTATTGACTAGTTTATAAATATAACAAGGTTTTTAAATACTCAATTTCCTAAATATTTAAGTAACTGGAAATCAGAAGGCTGAACAATAAAGATCTTATTTAAATAACTTAAGAATAATTTTAATAAAAAAAAATTAGTCAATTGGGAGTACCTAGGATCCCGATGAGATGTAACTCGCCCTATTTGTTTTAGAAAGTTTAAAGTCAAAATTCTAGTGACAGTAACATTATAAATTAATTTTAGTGTAGAACTTAAATTTATTAGAAGTGCCAAGGATATCAATGAAATATAACAATTTCTAATAGTTTTTGGAATGCTTAAAATTTAACTTATTGTTCTTTTATATTCAAAAATGCATCATTAAAAACACTTAATGGCCCTTTATAGATCCATCCATTCGCGTAGGCCTGAATTAATTATGTAAAATTTGTCCTAACATGCTCAAACTACAAATCCAAACAATATATAGAGAACAGAATTAAATTCATGGCAACTACAGGAATCAAAATCAACTGGAATGAAATTAAATTTTTCTTTAAATTGAAAACAGCATAAACTAGAACATAAACATTGATTCTCACTTACCAACAAAAGAAAAAAAAAAAACTTAAACATTGAAAAACAAATGCTGGAAACTAGATTCAATGCATAAATTAAATTAGCTACTATAAATAGGTAAAGAAAATCACAACAATAAAATATAATTAAATGGAAACAAAGGGACTCTTACGTCATTTGACCAGAGATTGAAATTCCTTAAGAGAAGTCTCAAGGTCAATTCCAAGTAAAGGCATTTATTTGGGTTTAGCCGCCGCCGGCCAGCACAACTAGGTAAAGGGATAGTGAAAGGATTAGCTGCTGGAAGTCTCGGGTTCAATTCGAAGAAAACATACAATATTTTGATTAGTTGAAAGCAAATAGGCAAATGGGTGTTCTCGTTATTAACCTGGGATCACTGTGTAGGAGCATGAAATGATTCAAAATTATTTTAATTTATTTTTTATTCATTAATTTTGTATTATTACCAGAAAATTTAATTAAAAAATTTATTTATTTTATTCCGATTTGCATTTAAATGGTCAAGTTTGAAAATCATGAGGTGACATTTAAAATTTTGAAAAATTTTGGTGATGCTTGAGTATTTTTTAAAATAAATAATACCCTAAAATAATATTACAAATATGTGTGTGCAAATAATGTACACCAAAGACCCTAACATACAATCTTCATCACTTATTCTCTCCTGTAACCACTTTTTCAACAAGTAAGCGATCAGTGATCTCTTAACCTTCGGGGTAGTCGAGTTGGTCGTGAAAGAGGACTCTGCTGGCCTTGGTCATGAGTTCGATTCTCTAATGTGGGAACTACCCTTGGCCTTCTCGGTTGAGCCGGTCAGCTGGAACTTGCCTAGGCTGGTTTACCTCCCCGTACTTTTTTGTCGACTAGGGCCATAGGAGCGAGTTTCACCCAGAACGCACCCTCGGATAGCAGATGTGGGCTTCCTCGCTTAACAAAAGAGATCATTGATCTCTCCCTCCCACATTCTCTCATTTTTTTCCTTCAACTCTTAGATCTTAGCAGTAGTGATCTGATGCAGTCTAAAAATAGCAATAATATTCTAGTATCAAAATTTCCTACTTTGTTTTGGATACTTGTCAAAAATTATATTTAACTATTGTTGACACCCTAATTTAGCCTCCATGTTTAATATTGATAATATTTAATACCTTTATTGAGTGGTGCTCTACTAATTAAATTTTCCTAATCAAAGGATGTGGAAAAGCACCAAAAATTAACAAAAAATAAAAATCAAGTAAAGTGGCGGTTGTACCTCTAGACTTAAGAAGAAGCCAAGATGAAGACCCAGATCAAGGCAAAAGGCCACCAGACTGCACCAACATGTCTAAGACATCAAATAAACAAGTCCAGTATCAACAGAAGAGCCAAAGTTCAAAATAAATGGTTAATTCAGTTAAAAATTCTAAAACAGTCTCTACTGATGCACCCGAAGGATGACATTAATCGGAATGCTCAAATCAAATTTGAAAGGTATAAAAAGATGCACATATTTCTAGGACATGTCATAGAACACAAAGGCATGCTCAGAGCAACCAAAATACCACTCCAGAAGTCATTTAGGCTCTACTGACTTAAAATGGCTCCTACCCATGAGAAGTCAGAATGCTCTCAAATTGCACAAAAAAGTTCAAGTTTCATTCCCTAAGGCAATGGCATAACTTAATTTAACCAAGTCAAACCTTAGGAGGTCCTTCCATTGATTCGTTAGAAAATTTTTTTTATATAAATTCATAAAAGTGTCTCAGAGACCCACCGATGATATTTTTGGATTCCTAATACCCAAAAATGGTGAAAGGAATCACCCTAGCAGTGCCTTTAAGGGTTAAGTCAAAAGATTGGTTGACCTTACCTCTATTTCTCCCCATTTCGGAGTAACAATTTTCAAACAGACATAAATTTGTAATGGAGAATCCAAATTGAATTAAATTTTGACTTGATTGGTTTAATTTACTCTAAAAAGTGTTCAGGAGGTCCCAAAAGCCCCTGAAAACTTCGCCAAATGTTTTAGAATTACTTGAACTTTTGTGGGTGAAATCAGATCCTTGCAAAACATAACTTGAGCTGGGAGCTCAGGCCAAATGGCCCTTAAATTAAGTCTAGCTGCCACTTTGCTTGCCACATAGAATTCATAAGCTTTTTTGCCTACCATTGAAATGCAAAAGGTTCTGCCCTTTTTGTTTTCGCAAAGATACTCGCTTATAACATTGTGAAAACCTTTTTGCTCGTCCTATTTAGCAAAAAGAGTTACAAAACAAGCTTAGCAAAGATATTTGCCTTGTTTCTAATTGCAAACTCATCAGCTTGTTGGGTTATGTAAAGTTTTTTGCCCTTTCAAAGGATTGCAAAACTTTTGTTCACTTAAAATGTCTATATAAATGAGGCTTCCCCTTTTCCCATCTCCTTCCCCACTTGCCTCCCTCTTTTTTTCTTTCCTAAATCCAACCATTAAGAGGTATTTTTAAGGTTTAAGGTTCAAGCTTTCTCTCTCTAGAGTTTCACGTTTGGTATAATTTTTTTTTCTCTAGAAAATTTTTATTTTATATTTTAATTTAATATATTTACGTAATTAGAATTGGATAATTTTAATTGTGTAAATAAAATTCTTTATCAACGAAAGGTAGCTGGATCATAATTCAAGACCGAGTTGAACTCGATGTATGATATTGACTAATTTTACCTAAGACAATTTTGTAAATTCCAAACATCATACAAATGACATGCCTACATCGTACTACCGTGCCATATTATTCCATAACATCATTTTATCATACCATACATGTCATAATACCATGTTTACCATGTTATGTCTAGTCATAACATTATGTTACGTCTAGTCATAACATTATGTTACCATGCTAGGTCATACGACCATTATATTTGCCATGCCATGTCATCTCTATTATGTTATACCATGTCATTGTCATCCTACACCATGCTTATATGCCATATTTCCATGCTATGCCATGTTATATCATACCATGATCACACTATGCCATGCCAACATTGTGATACCCCTACCTTTGATATGAATGAGAAGCCATGAATTGAACTCTTTGAGGGTATGAAAGTAAAGTTTGTTGTGTTGTGATGTGATGCCATGTTCTTCCATACTTCTAAGTGATGGAATTTTTTTGCAATTTTATGCTTTTACTTGGAAATGGTTGGGAGGAGAATGCTTGGGGTGACTTTATATGGAGAAGGAATGTTTTAATGCATGAAAATAGAATTGAGAATGCAAGGAGATGGGGGGGGCGGCCATGCCATGGTTTTGGCACCTAATTGACCTAGTCAAGCTATTTTTGGACCAATGAGGGTGAAACTTGGTTTGGTTGACTTGTCTACCTCCATGTGGGCTTGTATATATATATATATAATTGTGAATGGAGGGTGAGAGGGAGGAATGGCCGGCCACCTTTGTTGGTCTTCAATTTTGTTGGTTTGTGAGTAATGGAAATTCAAATTTT
>JAVXUM010000036.1:13794035-13804989 GCA_035590655.1 Pouteria glomerata
AAGTATCCCCCTCACAACTCAACCCCCCACCATATCCAAAACTCTATTCCTACTCCCCTCCCCCCAAGTTCTCTATCTCTCTCTCCTACTCCCCTCCCCCCAAGTTCTCTATCTCTCTCTCCAAATAACCATAACTCTCACCATCTTGCCTCCAATAACTCCTTCCATCGATAACCCTCCAATAACTCCTTCCATCGATAACTCACAACAATGTTCACAAATGATTGAGACCTCTAGCACAACCCCAACTAACCACAATAGTCAACCTAATATAATACCTTCACCATACATAGTCTCGATGTTTTAAATTAGTTCATATCTTTTGCAAACTCTCTTCAAACTTCCTCCAACTATGTTCCCTTTCAATATGATGAAATATTGTATTTTCATAGCAGAAATTCAATTGAACAAAGAGAAAGAAAAGAAAAAGAAAGACCCGGAAACAACAAGGAGCATGGAAGCAATAGAAAGCACTAGAAACATTTGATGTTTCTAAATTTCTAATTGTCTCTACTTTTAGTATCAAAACAACCTTTGCCAATCTTATAATCAATAATTAAACAATATAGAAGCATTTCCATGCACACAAAATGGTTTCTAGTTTCAGAAGACAACTAATAGATTTACCATTATAGGTCCTCCTCTTCAATAAGGACAAGCATTCATCATTTCTTGCAGCAACTGGAGGAGATGGCAGAGGGTTTTCTTTTGATGCATTAAACTGAACTTTTCCCCGCTCTAGTCTCTGAGTCTTTTGAGATAACACACCATTACCCTCTTGATCCCTATCACTTCCTTCCTGTTGTCAATCAATGATTCATTAGAATTCAGATGCATAAACAGCTATCAGAGACAAAATGCATGACAGCCATGCCACTTTAGACCTGACAATTGAAACTATGTCTAGCTAAACTTGCCAGGAAAGATACAAAAACATTATATTGATACAATCACTGACATTAGATTCCAACTGGCAGCATAATACTGTCCATCCTGGATACCTAAATGTTAGGATTCAAACTAGTTATAATTATTCTAGACTAAAAGGGAACGGTAAAATCAACAATAAAAAATATACGCCTGTACTACATAAGGAAACCCAGAGGATTGGTGAAGCTTGATGAAGCCACCAAATAAAACCGTTTCACATTTTCACTTGGACAATATTGTTCAAAAAGTTACAAAATTTTACAACATTTAGAACTCTATTTAACTTTAAATAATAAAGGGTGACATTATCATTGAAAATAAATAAATAACTGCCCACGTTTTTATCCATTAATGGGCCTATGTAAATGGGAACCCACATATTGTGTGCATTACACTAGTATATATATGTATCAATATTCAAACATTGCTAGAAAAACATGTGGGAATATGAACAAGCAGCAAAAATCAACAAGTTACTAACCAACCAACTAGTTCATTTTTAACTAAAAGCAAGGATGAAACAAAAATTTTGTGGTGGGAGGACCAAATGTATTAATGCACAGAATTACACAAACTTGCAAATATCAGTATTTAAGCATGCATTTATCGATGTTTGTCGGCACACGCACACATATATCTTGTATGTGAAGTGACTAAGAAAATTAGACAATGAGTTAGAAGTATACTTCAAATTATGCCTTCAAAATTCGGACACAACAAATTTGTAAAATCTTCAAATGAAAATTAGAGAATCGCAAACTATTCCACAAATATGTACTAATAGCTTCTTGTACAAAAGCGTAGGAAATATGTTACTCTTGCAATTTTTTATAAGGCCGGCCTTGACACTATAAATTCAAGTACTTGTTTAGAAATAACTAAGTATTACTCATCAAAAGATTACTATCTATTGGGAGGTCCACCATAAAATCAGGAACAAAAAAAGGGACTTGGATGTTACAGGTTAGATTAAGTGGAGAAATGCATCCAGTGTTATATGTGATTGCGGTATTCAAAAAAAAAGAAGTTTTATAAGACAGCGATTAAGCATCTTAATTGGCTAAGAACCAAGTGCTTTGCTCACCAGGACATTATAGTGATCAGTCATCATTGCAATCAAGCCAGCCACAGAAGCTGTCCCCTCTGGCAAAGATAGATATGCCTGAAAACCAGAAGCATCATAGGTTGTTAATGCACAAAAATCAAAGGCAATATGCCAAACAATTTCCTACTTGTTCGAAAACTAATTCTCCATAATACAAGTAGCCAAAACATCTAGAGTTTCCAATAATTGAATCATTAAAGTTCACAAATATAATAATACTTTAGCAGGCCATTTCCTCTCTCTCTCTCTCTCTCTTCTCTCTCTCTCTGTGGACATTTATAAATCTAAAACAGCAAATTGACAATTTTCAAGGGAGCATGCTTGGAAGCACAGATAGTCATATTTTTGTTTGATTCAAGTTCAATTCATTATCATTTTTTTTTTACCAACAAGTAAATGGGAACATTTATTTATTTCATAGGAGTTGATGACATTTCTGTAATTTCATGTTCACCGAGCCACAAGGTCTGGTGGTGGTCACATTGGCTTCTTTTGGGTGTAAGTGTGTAACTATGTCTCTGGTTCTTTTTGTGTAATCTCTTGTAGTTCCCGATTAGCCATGCTTAGGGGTGTATAAAAGAACCGAAGAACAGATCCAATCCGCGATCATTAGTTTGGTTCAATCCGGTATTGGTAAAAATCAGTTTCAGTTTCAGTTCTGAAAATTATAAAACTGAAAGTATTGGTTCAGTTTTTGGTTCCCAATATATAAAACTGAAAGTAATGATCATCAACGGAGTCCAAAAAGCAGGTTGTATTCAATATCCTCCTCTATAATTTGGTGTCAAGTATTTGCAGCAACACGACCTCTCTGGGCACATGGACAGACCAAAATTAATTGCATCATGAATGGCGACAAGAATATATATAGCAAGTATCATTCATCAAACTAGTCACGCACACATCATAAAAAACAGTGGTGTTGAACATAAACACCATCATCTTTTAGATGTTGCTGAAACAATAATGATTAATATGCCTGTATTTCAACTCCCAACACATATCCTACTTTCTTGGGCTAACTTATTTTTCCACACTTAACCATTAACAGGGACCCTTACCTACTTCTCACCACTTCTAGGTGCCAATAAGGTATGTCAATACACTCAAACTAAAACATTTGTAGATTCCATGTTCATAAGGTGTAAGTATTGGTTGTCACGCTCACAACGACCCTCCAGCTTGGGACCGGTTGTGTAAAAGATGAGGCCCTAAACAAATGCAGCAATTTCTTCTACAATAACAATAAAAATAAAAATAAAAATAAAAAACAGTTGAGAAACAAAAAAATATGCAACCAATAATTTTCAGAACAATAGCATTAAAAAAAGATAAGTTATTATAGCAAAATAATGACTATGGTGGCAAGGGTAACTATTGATGAAGCCATCATTAGAACAAAAGCTACCTTATTCATGTTGTAAAGGGCCTCTACCATTTCAACCGATCTATTGTGTACTATACCAGCCACCTGGAAATTCATAAAAATTAAAAATTAGAAGGAGATGCCAATTATTCATATCATTTTAATCAACTTTTGTTGATGAGAATAAATATTCCACGTATTTAACTAACAACGACATACAGTTCTAAGGTGTGGCACCATCAAACACTAACATCATAAAGAAACTCCCACTAGACATACACTTCGATTTCAGGACACGTCCAAAAAACTATAATTCATAATTTTGGACACTTGTCTAAACTGTTCAAACAGAGACTTTCTAATATTTCTTTCTATGTTGAAGAATTTAACACTATAGATATGGCAACCACATTCAAGCATGCAATGGGCAGTTTACACATAAGACAGAATAAACCATGAAATCCTAAATCCAGAGGGTAGACTTCCTGTCAAATATTTGGGGTACTGTAAGTGTCAACAAAATTGAAATCTGAAGGCTGCAGTCAAATGCTCTATCACAAAATTGAAAGCTGAATGCTTAGGGTTATGACTTTTTAGAAGGTACTAGAAGGCAAGAGATTTGTGGATTTTATGTGGAAGAATATTTAGAGATTTGGAGATCCTCCAAAATTTTCATTTCCTAAATGGTGTTTGGTACAAGGTAGTGTTCTTAGTATTGACAATCTTAATATTATCTTGCTTTAATGTTGCTTGAGTGTTACCTAAGGAGGTGAAATGGGCTTTTGAAGTTTGGTTGAGTGCAAGTATTGGTAAAAAAGAAATGAAAGTAGGGTGAATTGCTCCTTTTGCCATACCTTGGATCATTTGGGGGAAGAGAAATAGAAGATCATTTAAATGCTTCAAATTCCTGGTGTATAGGATAAAAGGCATTCTTTTCCTTATTTTGTATAGATAAATCTCACGAGGAAAAGTTCTTGACTTGCTTTCTTTCTTAGCTTTTTGTTGAGTTAATGGCAGTTTAGGGTGCTTTTTTCTTAAAGATTTTGAATTGATTGGTATCTGCGTGATGCTGGCTCAATAAATTTTATAATTTATTTATCAAAAAAATTTGAAGAAGCTTAAGGGCACAAAGAGATAAATCAAAAAATATTGGGAATGATTGCTGGGTAGGCAGTAAACTGCTTGCTTATGGGGAAGATTACAACTCATTAAATCAGTTCTATGTGGAATTTAAGCTTATTGAAGATCACTCGTTCCATGTGGCATTTAAGCCTAGTGAAGATCACTCTTTACGTTGCTCCTAAGACATTTTAAAAGAAATTTGAAAGTACCTTTACAGCTTTTTCTTTACCCTAAACCTGAACTCAAACAAACTGGTCCATAGGTTAATTGAACTTCCACTTTTGCACCCAAATAGGAGGAGAGTTGGGAATAGAAGTTCAAGTGATAGAATAAAGCTACAACAATCTGATTTTTTTGTTCTTGACATAAGAAAGCCGACTCCGATGGGTGCAACGAATTCTTATCTATATTATGAAAGGTACAAGTGTATGGGAAAAGCAAGTACCCTAAAGAGCCTCTTGGACATCTAGAGAACTACTAAAACCTAGAGAGTTCTGGAGCAGCCTCTAATCAAATATATTACAGGTGATGAAAAATGCACTTACTTGATGATAGAAAATTGGCAAAAGTTGATGCTACTATCCCAGGAGAACTGGAAATGGGCAAAGAAAAAAGATAAGTACATGAGATTATCAACAATGCCATGTCTTCACGACTACCAAGGGTATCTCAAGATACAATTCTATGGATACAGTCAAGAGTGGAGATTACGGAGCCAAATCAACCTAGAAGGATATTAGAGCTCGTTGTCCAGAAGTTTCTGGGCTAACATTTTATGGTTCAAACTATACATGTATGTTATAAATGTTAAAAAGAGATTAGCCACAATAGATAGACTAGGAGGTTGGGGTGAGGATCAACTTATCCAAGTTTGTCTCACATGTCACACTGCAGAAGAATCCCAACAGCATTTGTTTTTTATGGCAACTACTCAGTGAAGAGAAGGTAATTCCTAGGAGAAAAAAGTAATTCAAGCATGGAGTTTCGAACTCTGAACAAAAATTTTTTCATAAGTAAATTCAAACTGGATGTTGAGCATCATAAAAGGAACGTTACTTGCTTAAGATATTTCCTTACAGTATACCATTTTTGGAGTATGAAAGCTATTCTGTTGTTTCTATCACTCAAAACAATTCTGGATGATATAAAAGCCAAAAGTGATTTGTGCAGAAAAATGGAAACCAATAACAACAGCTGGGAAATGTGCCTTAGGTAGGATTCTCAACTGCCATTTTTATTAACAATCATAGAATAGTTACTAATAAGCGTTGGATTTACCAAATTTATCAGTCTAGCATAGTCCCTGATATATTGATGTTGTATCTTCTTGAATTGTCATTGTTCTAATGTCTGTTTTCTCTTTAATAAAAGGAAAAAAAGAAAAAGAAGAAGAAGAAGAAAGTATTACATTTATGAATTTCATAGTAATAGAAATACATGTCTTACCGAGACATCACAAATTTGGGAAGCACGCAATAGAAATTTAGAATATTAACTAAAGTTATATGAGTGCATAAATGCAGAATATATAAGAATTACAATTACATATTTTACATATAAGTGTCCTGATTTTCAAAATGTTGTTGCCCGGGGAGTTTGCAACGTATAAACAGGCCCATGCTACTCACTAATTTAAAGAAAAATAAAACATAACAGAAAACAAAAATGGCATATGATACATCACAAGAATGCATTTTGTGTTGAAATAGATAACTGCACAACACAATACAAAAGCAACATAGAACAACAGCACATACAATTACCGAAAAAGAAAAAAAAAACAGCACATACAATTAAGATTAACTGGGCAATTTGTAAAATATAAAAATAAAAAGCAAACTGAATGGTGATGACAAAAATGGAATACCTTTTTCCAATTTTTCCCATACTTCCTGTAGGCTTCGTAGAAGCGCTGGAGCTCTTCCTCGCTCCATTGACAGCCTAACATGTCAGACACCTTCCTCTTCTGCGCATCCAAGTATGAAGGTCAAAAATAAAATAAAATCTTCACAAGGTAAAAGTTTTAAATAAATAATTGTTACTAATAGTTCAGATCCTGAAATATCTTTTAGAATGAGATCCAGACAATCATGAACGAAATAAACAAGAAAAAACAACCTTAGTATAGCTGAAGATACAAAACCACTTAATTCAAATAAATTAACCCCCGAATGCCCGCCTTCTGCTCCACCATGAGCCTCAGTCATAATCAATTGCTTTAAATTTGAATGTTTTCCTAACCAAAGTCTTCCCTTAAATTTATGCTTCTGTGAGAAGAGTGGAAGTTTATTGTTGGTGCTGTCGGCGCATGTTTAGTTTCTTTTGCTAAAATGCACTGGGATTCCATCTCATCTAGTTTTGAAAGATTTAATAGGAAAACCTTCCAAGTTCATGATGTAACTTTTGAGTTAGAGTCAGATTTTAAGAGAAAAAAAGGATTCAGATTCATTGAGCGAGGTAGGAATTATGTCAGAGTGTTAGTATTGTTCGAAGAAGAACTCAGATGGCTGCAGAAGATCTGCAGGAATGATCAATGGAAGACAAAGGGTCCTCGTCAAATTGGCTGCCTTAGGGGAGGAGCCAGAACTTTGTTAAGTTCAATATTTCCTGCGGAGAGAGGGAGAAAGCTGGAGTTGAGGTTGTTTGCACCATTCGGCAAAAGGCAGATCAGAATTCCAGAAGTGACTCAAGGGTCAGGATGGGTTTTCTTAGCAGAGGTAATCTGTGCTGTTCTTCCGGCTGGAAGAACCTTTCTTCCTGCTGAAAGACTCCTTTCTTCCTCTTTTAACTCTCATGAGGTTAGTCATTTCAGTTCCTCTGCTTTGGATAGTAGAAAGTATTCTGAGGTTGCTGCTATCCCTAGTTGGAAGCTAATCAATGTTAGAAGTTCTTTCAATGATAAAATGGTCACTGTTAATTACATGGATGCTGTTGAGAACAGCATGATTATGAATAGATGTCTAGTGGGTAGACTTGGGGGTCCTGGGAAAGCTTTAATGGATGGCAGAGCATTATCCAACTGGGTTAATAGGAAATGGAAGATTCCGGGGGGTGTGGAGATTAAAGAAATAGATGATGAAAGGTTCTTGTTCATATTTCCTTCCTCCCAGCTTGCTCAGGAGTGTAGGGAGAAGAAGGTAGTCATAGATGGCTTTCCATTGTGGTTGGACCATTGGCACAGTTGGTGCTGCTGTAACAGAAGGGGCTGGAAGCCAAATGATATATGGATTAATGTAAGGGGCATTCCAGTTTTTCTATGGTCTGAAAATGTACTTAGAAGCATAGGAGATTTCTGTGGTGGATTTATTGAAGCTGAATCTTTATCTCCTGATAGTTTTAAATGGGCTAGAATAAAAATAAAAGGGGATGGTAGGAATCTGCCTGCATCAGTGAAGATTAAGGTTGGTCAATCTGTTTTTGACTGTCCCATCTGGAGTGAAAGCAGTCCTTGGGTTCAATGGGAAGATGAAATTTTAAATTTTAATGGTCTCCGGCAATCGGAAGTAAGGAAGGAGGTGGCGCGTGGACCTGTTTTGGATTCAATGAATGTCTCTTATATTGGAAATCGAAAAGGCAAGAAAGCTGATTTATTTTGGGGTGGGTATCCCAAAAGACAGAGCAAGAATTCAGGTAGATTTAAATGGGTGAAGGTAGGCGAAAAGACTCAATCATCAATCAAGGGGAATACAGACTCTACATTTATTGGGGTGGATCCCAATGAGAACCTGGTGGGCCTGGCTGATCTTAACAGATTTCAAGTTCTGGAAGACCCTTTTATTGCTGAAGGATCATTCAATGACTCTGTTCAGGTCCCAATGGAAGACATTAAAGCTGAAGAGCTTTTAAATGTTGATTCTTCATTAAATGACGCTGAACAGGATCTTATTGATGAAGTTATGGTTGAAGATAGTCTCTCATTAATACCATACACTAAATTTTCTGCAGTAGATCCTATTGATTGTCATCCTCTTGCTGCTTTAGGTCCTGAGGAATATTGGACTAAGGAGAAGGATACTTTGTTTCTTCAGAGCTGTGGGCAAAATCAGCAGAAGATTTCAGACTGGGTTCTCAACAGAATGAAGTCATTTAAAAGAATTGTGGGCATTTCATGTGATGGTTTTGAGGACAAAATCATGGAACTTCTATCCTCCATTGAAGATAAAAGGAGGAATCAGCAGGGGGAGAAGAAAAATCAACAAAAGAAGAGTTCCAAGAAAGGAGAAAGAGAATTAAGGAACTTGCAATGGTCTCTATCTTACAACAGAGGGGAGAAGGAGGATGGGAGGGGAAGAATCTCAGTAGGGGACCCTTTACATTTAAGTTTTTAATGATACCAAAAATCATATGCTGGAATGTTAGAGGATGCAGTAATAAGGGAAAGAGACTGTTGATAAAAACTTTAAACAAGAAGTGGAGACCTGATATACTATGTTTATTGGAAACTAAGCTAAAAAAAGTTGATAATTTCATAATAAAGTCAATTTGGGGGAATGGCAATTGCAAGTGGGTTGCTTTGGATGCAATTGGAGCTTCGGGTGGCATTGTTATTATTTGGAATTGCAGCATTCTGATGGCTGAAGAGCATGAGCTTGGTTCCTTTTCCATCTCATGCCTTTTCAAGCATTTGGGGGAAGATATTTCTTGGTCTTTCACTGGTGTTTATGGCCCAGTGGACAGATCCCTTAAATTAGAATTTTTGGAAGAGGTAGGAGCAGCTATTTTCAGATGGGGTAAACCTTGGTGTGTTGGTGGAGATTTCAACATGATAAGTAGGATTGAGGATAAAAGGAACTGCACAAGTCGCACAAAACAAATGGAAAGATTCTCTGATTTCATTGATGATGTACAATGTATTGATATGCCTCTTGTGGGAGGCAAATACACATGGAGCAATAGGATTTCTCAGTCAAGGATAGACAGGTTTTTAGTGTCTGCTGAATGGGAGGAGTTATTCCCTAAAGCACTGCAAAGAATTCTCCCAAGATTAAATTCAGATCACTGTCCAATAGAATTGAATGGAGGTGGAATCAAAGGGGGACCGAAGCCTTTCAGATTTGAAAATATGTGGCTTAAGACTGAAGGTTTTAAGGATAAGGTTGCAAGGTGGTGGAGTAGCTATCATTCCTTTGGGTTTGCTAGCTTCAGGTTTATTCAGAAGCTGCAGTGCCTCAAAGCTGATCTGAAAAAATGGAATAAAGATGAGTTTGGGCAGATTGAGAATCAGAAGCTACAGCTGGAAAAAGAGATTCAGATGATAGATCAATCTGCTGAGGAAGGTACTCTCACAGATTCTGTTAGATCTAAAAGACAAGACTTTTTCTCTAGCTACAACAAAATTCTTAAGATGGAGGAGATTAGTTGGCGTCAGAAATCAAGAGTTCAGTGGCTAAAGGAGGGTGACAGGAATACAAAGTACTTTCATAAAATTGCATCAGCAAACAAGAGGAGAAATTGGATTGAGAAGTTGCTCGTCGATGGGAGGATCTCAGCTGACCCTAAGGAGATTACTCAGAGGATTGTGGAGTACTACAAGCTGTTGTTTACTGAGGAAGTTGAATGGAGACCCCAAATGGACTACATGGATTTCTTTAAGATCAGTCCTACTGCTGCTGCTAAGATGGAGGACCCTTTTTCTGAATTGGAGATATACCAAGCTCTTATGGAGTTGAATGGAGAGAAGGCACCAGGCCCGGATGGCTGGAATATCAACTTCTTTCAAGCTTGTTGGCCTATTCTAAAAGATGATCTGCTTGCTGTTTTTGCTGAATTCCATTCTAGCTGCAGGTTTGTTAGAAGCATAAATTCAACTTTTATTGCTTTAATCCCCAAAATGGATGGTGCTGTGGATATAAAGGACTTTAGACCTATTAGTTTGGTAGGCTCTGTGTATAAAATTCTGTCAAAGGTATTAGCTAACAGATTGAAGGTGGTTATGAGCTCTCTTGTTTCTCACTCTCAGCATGCTTTTGTTGGAGGTAGGCAAATCTTAGATGCTGCCCTTATAGCTAATGAGCTCATTAACACTAAACATAAGAGCAAAGATCCGGGTCTTATTTGCAAACTTGATATAGAAAAGGCTTTTGATCATGTAAATTGGAGTTTCTTGTTTTATCTATTAAAAAGGATGGGGTTTGGTGTTCGATGGTGCGAATGGATCAAATGGTGTGTCTCCACTGTTACCTTTTCTATCTTGATTAATGGATCTCCTGAGGGCTTCTTTCCTGCATCCAGAGGTTTGAGACAAGGTGACCCCCTATCGCCTTTCCTTTTCATACTAGTCATGGAGGCTTTTAGCAGAATGATGCAAAATGCAGAAAGAACTGGTTATATCAATGGTTTCTCAGCCTCCTCCAGAGGAAGTGAGTTGAGTATTAGTCACCTTTTGTTTGCTGATGACACAATCATTTTTTGTGGTACTGAGTTATCTCAAT
>JAVXUM010000036.1:13809965-13820478 GCA_035590655.1 Pouteria glomerata
AAAATAATAGTAATTATTCATGAATTAATTGTGTTGATGGTAAAGTGGGAAATACTTACGGAATAATGGATGTTGAGAAAATCAAATAATATGGACTATTGGTATCAATAATAAATTTGTAATCAAGGAAAAAATTTATATTTTTATTTGTAAGAAATATTAATTGATTATGAATTACTTGTGCTAATAGTGGATCGTGATTATTTATGAAATGACTATAGTCAAAGTGTATTTGTTTGTGTTAAATGAAAAAAAATATTGGTTGTTTATATTTATTGTTTATAAATTAATTATGTGATGGTGATAAATGTAAAAATTGATATTTTATGTGATAAATTATAAATTACTTGTATTGACGAGTAATTTAATATCTATTCATTAAATGTTAGTGTGTGAATTGATATTTTATAGGAACAATTATTTACTGTTTGTAAATTAATCGTGATAATGATGGATTATGATTGTTTATGGTACGTTAAGTGTTAAGTGATATGTGTTTTGTGTGAGGAAAAAAATAAAGTATGATAATAATTAAAAATAATAAATATTATTGCATAGCATGGATTGTGTACATAGGGCCATAGATTGAAGACAGATGGGGCTGATCCAGATGGAGCTACTAGGACATACTTATTAAAGTCATTGTCTATAGTTAAGATCTCAACTCATAGGTCAAATAAGACCAACTGTGTGCTGCAATAACATTTGCATTATTCATTATACATACATATCTCAACACTGCTAGATGAATCATGTGGCGATTACGATGCGATGAGATATTTTTTTTATGATTCTAAGATATGATACAATGATGTGATGAGAACGATGCTTGTGGAATGATGATAATGATGTGATGACTTTTTTTGTATTAACGCCAGATGGGGTGTAATGTGATGTTAAGAGATGATGAATGAAATGTAATGCTAACGATATAAAATTTTGATATTATTATTATGGCTTTATTTAAAATGTTTAGTTATTGTGAGACTTTTGGTAATATAAATGGCTCCGGATATATATATATATCATAAGACGGTAAGTTATGGTGAGATGGGAGGATGGGTTATGGAGGGGAAAAACGATCTTAAATAATGTAATAATAATAACTGGATGAATAATTTATTATCTTTTATTTTAAGTATAACACTTTCACATAGTGTGTGATATTTTTTTTATTTTTGGTTAAAAAAGTTAAAAACGACTTTTTTCTATTTTTAGTTTTATGTGCAAATTGATTTTTTATTCTCTAACATAAATTAAAAATACACAAATAATCAAATACTTTTTAAGTTGTTTCCTTATTTCAAAAGTATAAAATTAAAAATGAGCTAAAACTAGAAAATAAAAAATAAAAGTAAAAGAATAAACCAAATGCCATCTTAAATGCTTATTATCTCCATCAGCTGATCGACTTGTATAACTGTAATATTCTAATAAAATATGTGCGGGGATCGAAATTTATTTGGTTATGAATTTTAAGATTTTAAGAATTGGTTAACAATTTAAAGTGTCATTTAATATATCTATTTTTAGTTTTTTTATTTAATATTTTTTAAAAATAAAGAAAATAGTCTAAAACATATTTGTTTACTTGTATTTTTAAAATTTATTTTAGAAAATAAAAATTAATTTTACACATGAAATATAACATGAGAAAAAGTTATTTTGAGCATTTTCAATCAAAAACAAGAAAAACAAATTTTTTTTTTCTATTTTCCTTATTTTAGGATTTTCAAAACATAAAACACCTAAAACAGAAAATAAAAAATAAAAAATAAAAATACAAACTAAATGTTACCTAAAATATAGATAAGTTCATACAAACATATTGGGATTTTAGCAATAACGGAATTAATATTAAGTTTTTTACATAGCTGAAACTTTGGGACAAAAAATTTAAATTAAAAAATTATGATAATCTACGAGTTTTAATTTTATTTTTTTTAAACTTTAAATCCTAACAATTAATACATGTACTTTGGTCTCTCTTTTTTTTAATTAATTTTTGATAAGTAAGATAAAAGAAAATACAAATTATAGTACTTTAATTTATAAAGTTAAATTTCCCAAAAATCATAAAATGTTCAAATTATTTTGTGAAATAGATAGTGGTGATACTCATTAAAATAAAAATTAGATGAAAGTTGAAAATATATAAAAATAATTTCAATCGTTGAATAAAAAAAATAATTATTAACATTTGAATCTTAATCTGTGAAAGAAATATTTTAAAAAATTATGTTGTTTTATTATATGAATAAAAAAAAATTATAGAGGAAGAAGAAATACTAATGGGGCGTAAACAAATAGATTAATGCTTAAACCAAACCAAACTAAACTAAGCATTTTTCACCAGGTGGGGTCAGTTATATAGATTTGATGATACCAATCAAATATATTAAATGTCATATTTTCCGTTAAATCTATGTAAGTTAGGTAATGTTTAATAGTAACTTTCCAATTACTCTCGGGTCTCCCTCTCCCTCTCCTACTCATATCAATCTCCATACTTTTATATCTTTTAACAGGTACATCCATTGAAAGCCTTTTAACAAACTGCCACTTTCTGAATATGATTATATTTTATTATCCGACGCTCTGATCCATAAACAACGCTGGTCTTACTATCACTTTACAATATAGACATGTCAATACTCTTTGAATAATTGTGAATTTTAAATAAATTAATTTAGATTAAATTATGTTAAAACATAAGATACACTTAAAATGAATTATTTTGATACTAAATCACAATTTGGTTAAAAAAAGTCATATAAGATAAGAAAATTACAAATAAATCAATTTATTTTTAGAATGCCAAGCACAACCAATTTCTAATTTTAAACTATTCAAATTCATAGTAAAATCTATAACTAAACTAATAAAAGTATATTAAGCAATTCCCCTTAAATAAATACAATTAAATCCTTTAATTTCAAATTACATACACAAATTAAATCCCTAAATACAATAACAATCTAAGGGTGTGTTTGAATAAAAGATTTGGTGAGACGGGAAGGGGCAAAGAAAAGAGGAGACGAGAAGAGAAGAGGAAAAGAAAAACATATAAAGAAAAGAAAAAGAAACATAAAATCTCAAACACACGTGCTTAACTAAAAAAGAAACATAAAATCTCAAATAATCTCCATATTTAAATGGATTGAAATATATAATAAAATAAAAACGCATTCATGCATTGTCCTTTTTATTTTACATCACAGCCCAAATAAGAAAACGAAATTTGAACCCTTATCACTTTCCTACTTTCCTTTTCTCTTGACAAATTCTCGATCCAAGAATAATCTAAAAGAATTCATTGGTGATAGGATCATATGCAGTCTGTTCAACATTTAACATGAAGAGATCCCATTTCTGCATATACCACACAAACAGCAAACTCAATTGAAGCAGCTGTATGCACACTCCAATTACCACAACTTCATATGGTAACAAACTGTATACACCTTCTGAGACGTGTACCAACTAAATAAAGTCCCTACTAAGGTTGATCTGGCTGCCAAGCCTTTAAAATGGCACCAACTAAATATAAGGTCTGAAAATGTCCTTATGATCTTCCCAAAGACAAAACATAGTCCCCAATCTTCCTCTTACCCAAAACAATTGCAAGGACAAGCAAAGTCGTAATGCATAGCAACATGGCAGATAAAATCCTTGTTAAATGACTGACCTACCATCTCCAAACCTGTTGAAGCAAAGATGATGAACTCAAATTCCACAGAAAAAATGAAGGATCAGTACCGAAGGGACTTCCTGGTTCTGTGAATTTACTTGATGAGAGGATTACACAGAAAATGGGCTGCTTTTCCTTCTGACAATCTTTTTTCATGAGAATGAATTATCAAAATTTCATGTTCACTCATTTCGGCGATGTGAGGGGCCCTGTACTGATCGAAACACCAGTAACCTAACTGAACCACATGGCTCATCTTTATCGTACATTTATGCGCGGCCTTCTGGGTCTATCATCATCAAAATCCCTGTCCATGTTTGACCGGTTATAAGAATCACTAAACCTTCCACGTCGGCGATTACCAAATCCTTCCCTACTACGGCCTTTGAAATTCTGCAAATCATTCCATCCGTCATTCATTCTACGTCCATCATTGCCATCTCTTCGAAATCCTCTACTAGCACGAGGCCCTTGTGATGATCTATTAAAATCATGATTGAACTGGTTCCTACCATTAGATCCAAATCGTGACCCTGGTGATGATGTATCAAAATCACGAGTGAACTGATTCCTACCATTAGATCCAAATCGAGAGTCCCCATAAGACTTAAAGGTGCCACGACCCTTTGAAGCGTTTCCTCTTTTATTTGGACCTCCTTTACTGCCCCCCAGTCTACCTCTAGGGGCAGGTGTATCCTCATCATCAGACTCCAGAGAAAACCCTCCAAAATCACCGTCAGGAATTTGTCTCTTCCTAGAATCCCTGCTACTAGGAACCCATTTATTCCCTTTATTCTTCCTGGATCCAGAATCCGAATCTATGAAGTCATCGGAGTCAGAACCAAGCCCATAGTCTTCATCTGAGCCAAAACTTAATGCTTCACTACCCCTAGTTCTCAGTCTGGAATCAGCAACATGACTGGATTTCCAGTTGGTATGAACTGGCAGCTCAGTATCAGAATCAAAATATTGTTCATCAACCTCAGAGCCAGAGAACGACGATTTCCCTTGAATTAGCTTGGATGGCTTATTGCGCGACCAAGGACTAGTTCGGTGAGAAACCCTATCCTCATCAAAGCCTTCAACATCTTCAGATTCAGAGTGACCCACAACCTCAGAGAAATCAATCGAGGAACTCTTTTGTGGTTGATTATTATTTTGAACATCAAGCTCATAACTGTCAATGTCATCTTCTTCATCATAAAAATCATCAAATCCTGTCCCAGGTTTCTTTTCTCCAGGATCATGGTATTCTCTTTCATGTGCCCTTGGAGTTCTGTTGAACATATAGGAGTCATCTGCAGGGCCTTCAACATCTTCTCTCTGAGACCGAATATGGAGGGGGAAATCTTCATTGAGCTTCTGAGAATCGGCATACTCAAAAGCAGCAACATCTGCCCCATCAGATTCGTTGTCATCAAAATCAAAATTCCATGCATTTGAAACATCTGCCCTATTGGAAACTTTTTGCAACCTTGTTTTGGAACCACGCTGCCTGTCCTGTAATTGACTCTCCGTAAATTCATCTGGTGGACGCTTGTGTTCGCAGTGAAAACATACTGTATTTCTCCTATAATTCAAGAAATTGCACCTAACCCAAAAAAAAACCAAAGGGTAAACATGTTACACACTTCATCCCGTGTAAATATCCAAATTGGCAAAAATGTGCAAAGTTGTGTTTGAGTGGAAGTACCACCATTTCTTGGCTGCCTAAAGAAACAGCCAAAATAAAAATTTTGATCGATTCAGCATGCTGACCAATTTACTAAAAAGAAAAAAACAGCAAAAGGAAATAGAAGCCAGTGAATGGAAAAGAGAGAAAATATGACAGTTAGCTGGTAAACAATGCAAAGATAATTGTGACTGTAGGTATATAGTGAAATCATCAGATTATGCCTGAAAATCCTTGTAAGGCCTCTTTTTCTATTAATTTGTTTTTGATAAATATCCTTTTAACTCCGAGGAATCTCTCAACCTATTCTAACATGGTCAGCCGGTGTATAGATACACACGTATCCTTGTAATTATCTCCATTAATAAAACAATCAGCAAAATAATACAAATGACAGGAAAGTGGGAACATACTGAGGGCATTCCCATTCTCCCGGAAGCAGCTGTCTCTTGGGACGTTTAGCATCACACTGCAGGCATACAGTATTCTTCGCAAAATTCATGAAGTCACACCTGAAACCATTACTTATCCCTTAGAAAATTATAAAGGAAAAGTTGATTCAAAAAACAAGTTGCCAAAGCACAAATCCAAGGATTTAAAAAATAAAAGCAAAAGAAGTTGAAAAATCTCTCACCAACAACAGGCCTTTGGAACCAAACAGGAAAACTTGATTCCTAAAACTAGTTGCCAAAGCATAAACCCGAGGATTTCAAAACAAAAAAAAAAAAAATTGAAAGATCTCTTACTAAAGGCACGTCTTTGAATTCAATAAATAGTATCTACTGGTGCAGCCATCTAGGCAATTTGTGATAAAAGAACAACCACAATAAACAATTCATTGACTGATGTCCAGAAGTCTCTTTGCAGGACAAATGATTAGATTTAATTAAAACAAACTAATTACTTATGGTCACCCATCTAAAGCTGCATCTGATCAGCAGGGGGAACATACAACAGGTACCAAAGCCAAGCAAGAATAGATTACACTGTTACATGTACCATAATGTTGTTAGCAACTAACACAATGCTTTGTTTTTGTTATTGTTTTTGTTTTTTTTTTTCCAATAAATAAATTTTGCTCAAAAAGCATCAAGGGATGTCTCTTGAATACAAAGAATAATACCCCTATAATCTCATCTAAGCTTCCAATGCTCAACAAAATGCTAAAAGCTGCCCATCCAGGTCAATTCCACCAAATAAACAGCTAAACAAAATTAACCAAAAAAAAATTATTTCAATCTCCACGATGGAAATCAAGTGCTTTGAAAAAATCCTCCATACAATAGTAACCCATATGTTGTTCTTAGGATCTTCGAATATGGACCTTCAGTTGTTTTTATGTCGACATTCCCAAAGCCAATAATGTGACTGATACCATGTGCAAAATGTTCTTTCTTAACAAGATACTACACCCTAAGAGAACATAGAAAATAAAGAAGTTACAATCTAAAATTGCTTTTACTTGGAGACTTATATGGATTCTTCGCAGCATCAATTCCTTGGATCAATTTCAAAATAAAACAAATTGAATGTAACAAAATTACTAACTCATAAAAAAGATACCTACTTAGGACACAGCCAATCCCCCTTTTTCATCTCGATATCGTCACGCCCGACTCGTTTCTTTGGAGGTGGTGGTGGTTGCTTCACCTTTGGTTGGGGCTTTTTGATTATAGGAGGAGGGAGATTTGGATCAATTGGAACCGCACTCAACTTTACAACCTCATGCAGTAGTTTGCGAACAACAATCTTCACTGATTTTATTTTCAGAAGAGAGTCATTAACAACTGATCCATTTAGAGGATCAAAGCCATAAGTTAGTAGAACACGCATAACATCAATTGTTCGTGCCTCGTCCTCTTTATTTGTTAGAAGATATGCCCTTTCACAGGAGTGTCTTAAACTGCAGGAACTACAAACCTGAAACATAAAAGTAATCTAATTCAATAAAGCACTTTACAGTTCTGAATTTCATTATTTTTTTTCGGTCATTAGCACTCTGACAAATTATTTGAAGTGTCTAGATGTTGCTGGAAAATATGGTGACTGATGTAAAATTTAACTTAGTTCTATTTTAAACTGCCAAGCAGAAACACTGGATATATTGATAGATTGCAGTTCATTGTATTTTAACGTCAGCAAGTCCGGCATCAATGTACAAGCCTCGAAACACAATCCCACGTGGTTCAAAGTTAAGACTAAGAGCAGTAGCATCTATGTTAGCAACATGTTCGCATAGTGGTGAAGCCAGTAGGCATAGGTTATTTAAAAAAAAAAAATGGAAAGGAATCAAACAGGATAATTAGGGCAAAAAAAGGGAATATGATGACTTGTGTTTGAGTTGGAAAGGCATCATGTCAAAGCATCTCTATCAACGAAGCTTAAAAATTAACTCTGAAACACATTAGTCTAAGTAGCAGCTTTGCCAAGTACAAAAATCAGTGAATCTACGAAAGAGAGATTCAAGTTAAGACATTCTTTACTTGTTTTGAGGACAAAAGGAAAAAAAATTCAACCCGAAAACTTACGCTATAATTGCAATCCTAAGCCCAAAAAAATACAAATTGATAAATACTGCACATCATATGAAAGAATAACAGAGCAGGGCATCGTTTGCTTGTTGACCATTAAATCATTAACCATGACTTTAAACAACAACCTAACAAGATAGCAAAGTAAAACTTACATCTCCTTCGTCGAGATGGACATGCTTCCTCAATAACTTTGCCGAAAAGACTACCTTCTTGTCCGCACTAGGGCACCCATAGCCAACCAAAATTTGTATATCCTGTCTCGACAATGCCCTGAAATCATTTGGTATTCTAAGGACATCTCAAGCAGGGTAGCATTAATTAAATTCGTGTGGTACATTCAAGTTAGTGAAAATACCCTCCAAAGAACAATACAAATTATAAATAACAAAGCCTCAAAAGAACGAACCAGTAAAAATGATTTTCAAAATTCATTATACTTTCTCGTGCCCATCATTCCCTTAGCTATTGGGTCCATAAATTTTAGGAAGCGCCAACAATGGATTATTTACTTCACTTATCCTTTAAAATACAGATAAACAGACAAACAAACTGAAAATAATGAGAAGAAAAATATAAAATTATTATTTCGTCTTTAAAAAATTCCATCTTGCTCTTGTCATTGTGAGTATTTTTCAGGAAAAATGACCTCCTTTAATAACAATTGCCTTTCCAGGTTCCAATTGCATTTCATGTATTCAAATCTTAAGTTCACAAACTCTTTAAAGAATCATATACTTAACAAGACGCCAGACCAACAGACCTCAAGATATCGAATCGATCGCGGCCAAAATTGAGGCAAGCGGTCTGAACAGTCTTCCAATCCCTAATGAAATCGAACCCTTCTTCAACAACCTCGGACATCTGAAACCCCAAATCCTCCACCATCTTGTCCTCATCCTTCCTCCTGTGGTCAAAATAGTTCTGCTGCACCAACCTCTCCATCAATTCAATCCACTCCGGCCACGGATGCACCAACTCCACCTCCCTATTCAACAACCCTCCTCTCTCCTCCTTCCCCTCATTCGCTTGCAACTCACCCGACTCAGTCTCAACTGAGCTCAACTCGCCCGGCTTCAATTCACCGGCACCCGCCACTGAAGCATCGTGAACCTGGTTGGATTTGCTCTTCTTCGATTGGCGCCAGGCCCGAATTCGCTGGAGGGTCTCGTCCTTCTGGGAGCGTTCTCTCTCTATGGCGTCTATTTGGTCGAAGACAAAGCTCATACGAGCTGAAAGCGCAGAGGGTTTGGAGTCCGATAAGTTTTTGCTGGCGTCGGTTTGGGCGGAGGAAAGAGAAGAGAAGTGCTTCGTCGTGAAAGCGTGGGACATAAACAGAGGCCCAGTGGCTCTGAGAAATATAAGATTTTGTGATGAAAGGCATCGTCGGAGGAGGGTTGAGAGAAGACTGCTCTGTGCCATTACACGCAGATAGATATACAGAGAGAGAGAGGGAGAGGGAGAGAGAGAGAGAGAGAGCTAGTGTAACGCAGTAAAGCCCTCCATGGAACAGGGGGAAGGAACAGCGGGGAGTTTGAGAAAGCTTAAACCCTGAGGCCGAAAATGGTGAGTTCCATTGCACTTGACATCTGTTGGGGCCGAAGCAAATATTGGGCCTCAATTAAGTTTCATGTTTTTCCTGTCATTAACCCTTGTCCAGCCTACAACCTAGAATATATATTGAAAAAATAGAATTCTATAAATGGTTACTTTGTATTAAAGGTAAAAATTAATGATATCTTAAATTTAAAAAATTTAATTTAACATCTTTGTAATTAAATTCTTTTTCATTGTAATATTATATTTAAATTTTAGTTAAATAATAATATTTTTCAATATTTAAAAAAATACTATTACCTTATAAAGTAGCTTTTAATTAAATTTTTTTAGTTAAGAAAGTATTATCTAAAATAATATTTTTTAAAAACACTATTTCAAAAGTTGTTTTTTAAAAGTACTATTTCAAAAGGTTTTAAAAACACTCTTTCAATTAATACTTTTAACCTAATTATATTTCTTATACATAGAGAGAATGTTATGTGGAAACGTATATATTGTATATCATATACAAATATGATTAGTACACACGTATGAGTTTGTTTGTTTTTTTATTTTTTTTTACCTTAATATTTTTTATTTTAAAAATTATTGAGTCAATTATTGAAATTATTAGGTTAAAATAATTGGCAGAAGAATGATTGGGTTAAACTATTTTTAATCCTGGGAAGAAAAATATAGGCCTAATTTTTTTCCTAATTTCTTTTTTGCAAATTTTTGGTTTTTTTCTTTTTCAATTTTTTTTTTTTTTTTTTTGCAAATTCCAATATGGCATATGAAAATTTTGGGAAGGGCTCCTATATAATTTCTAGTTCTAAAGTTAATTTTAAAGTATAAAATTAGAATAATTTGGGTCTCAATTAATTGTTAGTTCTTTTTTAAATTTTTTTATAGCAAAATCTTAATATTTTTTTAGTATGAAATTTTCTCAAATGAATTTTTGGATATTTTTTAACATGTAATTTTTAATTTGTATTTCACTTGAGAAAAGTTCATGTTAGAGAAATATTACGTTTTTTTTTTTTAAATTTAAATAAATAATTAATAACTAATTGAGGCTCA